>JAXGGA010016757.1:0-25947 GCA_038373865.1 Uloborus plumipes | reverse complement strand
AGGAGGCGCCATCTATGAAAGACTAAGAGCGTAAATCATATTTATTTATTAGTATGAATATAATGTTTTTTTACTGAAATACATGTAAATCTGATTAGGATCTTGCAGGGGTGCCCACAGGGGGGGGGGGATTATGGCGCAAGTTGCGCCATCAAAATTTTTGGATGGGATTTTTGAAAACTAATTTCATTATATATTAAAATTATTTATTAATTTATTTTTTTAATTTAAATTGTTTCTTTATTATTATTTACTTATTTATTCATTTTTTATTCATTTTGTGTGCGAGCTTAAAATGCCCAGAAGGGAAAAATAGCGAATCTATTCTGCGCATAGTTCGAACTTTAAAAAAATGAATAATATATTAAAAAAATAATAGTTACAATTTAAAAAAATAAATAAATAATATTTTAAAAATAAACAAATAGTGTTTAAAAAAAATAAATAAAAAAAATAGAGGGGTAAAAATAAAAATAAAAAGCACAAGAGGGTTGTGAAAATTTTTTGGGGGGGAATTTGCGCCATTGAGCTTGAGGGGGATGGGCACCCCTGGTATCTTGGGAGAAAGAGTTATTTAGGATAAAACTTAAAAGTTTCTGCAGATATGATTCCTCCCCCCTTTCTAAAAAGCAGCAATTCACGACTCAATTCTAAGAAATTAAGCACCTCCTTAAGCACTGATATGACACCGTGATAATATTACTGTTTTTACACGTCAAATATCACATTCCTTGAGCACTGATATGACACTGTGATAATATTACTGTTTTTACACGTCAAATATCACATTCCTTAAGCACTGAAATGACACCGTGATAATATTACTGTTTTTACACGTCAAATATCACGTTCCTTAAGCACTGAAATGACACCGTGATAATATTACTGTTTTTACACGTCAAATATCACGTTCCTTAAGCACTGAAATGACACCGTGATAATATTACTGTTTTTACACGTCAAATATCACGTTCTTTAAGCACTGAAATGACACCGTGATAATAGTACTGTTTTTGCACATCGAATGTAACGTTCAAGGGACACTTAGCACCGTTATTTGACCAATAACACCATTTTTGCACCAAATTTGAACGTTCTGGTGCTGCTGGGGAAGGGTTAATGAAGCTTTTGACTTTACTTCAAGGGGCTTAGTGTGTTTAAAAATTATACCTTTGATTTTGAACTTCAGTAATTTTGTTTTGACAAGCAGATAGGCGTTTTATTTTTTATTTGCTCGACTAACCATTTTGAAATCCCGCTATGATGTCATTAAAAATGAGTTTTTTTGCTGTATTAATGTAGTTTTTTGAATTTTTTGGTTGTTCCCTTTATACCTGCATGAAAATCTATCTTGGTACCAAATCTCACGAATCTTTGGTATTCAGATCCGGAATCTGGTCAATTATTTGTTGGCGAAACAATTTTAAATTTCGCCATGATGCTCATTAAAAATAGGATAGTTTTTTGCTATTTTAATGTTTTTTTAATTTAAATAATTGCTTACTTATGTGATGATAAGCAGCAGTACTTTAAATTTATCAGCAATGATAGATTTTCAAATTTAAGTTCAAAAGCACTTCAAAACAATGTACAGTTTATAATTATTAATTCTTCACATTTGCTCATCATTCCTACAAAAACAATGCGACTGAAAAGCAGAGAAAACGTGCTAATGCGCTGTACACGTGTTTTCAGTTACAGTATCGAGTTCAATTGTTTTCTCGCATCATAAGGGTGTCGGATCATAGGGTGGTTTTTGAGCGGGAATAAAGTACCGATCCGTTCGCATTTTGAATAAAGGACTTCAAAATGGCTCTATCTAGCGAAATACTTATCGGATCTTCTCGATCTTGGTCTCGTACGAAAGAACGCAAAAAATACCTGTTAGGAAAGTTTTCTTCTGAAAGTTTTCAAAACCACTAATTGTTATCTCCACCCTGAAGAAAGATATGGGCATTTGAAAATTTGGAAATATCCATTTTAAATTGGATTTATAAAAATCGTCTGCACAAGCGTGAAAGAAATTAAATAGGGTGAAATAAATTATTAATGAGAAAAAGGTGTTGCCATTTTTTTCTTGAACATAAACAAATAAAATTCTTGCTTTTGCTTTAGTCTTTTCCTGCAATGGATGGGTTAAAAAATTTTTTGGCGATTGTTTAATTTTTCGTACTACGTTCTAGCAAACTATTGACTTTAATTTAATCGGGATTTTCGACACATGCCTCATTTGACATGACATTTTTCCTCAAGATAGATCCTGTGTAGAGCCGGGCTAAGTAGCTAGTACATAAATAAAGCACACATTTCTAAGAAATAGTTCTGTTTTATTGAAGTTGATTTTTCAATTTAGTAATAGTTTAACCACAAAGCAATTTTAATCGCTTTGCATTTAACCAATACTGCAAAAGCTAAGTGGGGAAAAAGACCCTACAGACATTGTTTACATTTATGAGATTTAAGTGGAACACTAAAATACATAAAAGGAAAGATTTGATTTTGGCGAGTGAGCTGACCGCGACAATATAAAAGCTCTGCCAAAAATACTTATATGCTACAGTGTTGGCAAATAATACTTATTATAGAAAAACAATATACAGGGTGTCCACTCAATCGTGGACCAATAGCTAATTTCTAAACCGTTAGAGATAAGCATATAGTTTATTTTGGAAAAAATCTCCAAATTATGAAAGGAATTTTGGGTCTATTCAATGATTTTCAAAAAATCAAATTTTGAAAGAGTTACGAAATTTAAATTTTTATACAGCCCCCCAGTCCTATCAATCATATTTACTAAAACATTCTTGACACTGCAACGTTTAAAACTAAAAAAAAATCACTCTTCTACCACAAAAATTGACCGAGTTATGACGTTTTGAAAAATCAAGATTTTGAAGGATTTCGCATACGGTCCCTTAAACGATCTCTGGATGACGTCATGAAACAATGCAAAATCTTGATTTTTCAAAACGTCATAACTCGGTCAATTTTTGTGGTAGAAGAGTGATTTTTTTTTAGTTTTAAACATTACAGTGTCAAGAAATATTTTACTAAATATGATTGATGGGACTGGGGGGCTGTATAAAAATTTAAATTTCATAACTCTTTCAAAATTTGATTTTTTGAAAAACATTGAATAGACCCGAAATTCCTTTCATAATTTTGAGATTTTTTCCTAAATAAACTATATGCTTATCTCTAACGGTTTAGAAATTAGCTATTGGTCCACGATTGGAGTGGACACCCTGTATACATGGAAAATATAATCACATAGTAAAATAATTCAAACTATGACAACCAACCATAAGGGGAAAAGTGAGGAGAGTGCGAAATTAATTTGGCTTTGACACGACAGTTCCCGTTACTCAAAGTATAATAACTTGCAAGTTAGTAAAAAATATTTATTTTTTTTCTTCTAAAGGTCCTGTTACTCAGAATAGATCACCAACCCTCAAGCTGTCAGAAGTGGTGAACCATTGTTCCCCGGGTCAAGTTGAAAAAAATGGAGTATCTCCAACTAACGGGCTTCCCGAAGCTGCGGAGAGCAACCCCTCTTTGGTTGAAAGTCTAGATAAAGAAGGTATGTTTTGAAATAGTAAGAATCTGGTGCCCTAAAATATTTCTTTTGTAATAAAATAAAAGCTGAAAAATTTTAAGTGTAATCAAGCTACAATGCTAAAGATGCACAATTCAAGGCTTGTAATATGTTTAAATAACATATAGAAATGTTTTTTTTTAATACTAAAGACTCTTTCTACAAGTTTGATTTGCACTGAAAAGTATGAAATAAAATAAGTAGTTAATTTCTTGATTAAAACACTCAAAATTTTTAGTTGTTTTAAATGTATTTATATAGTTAGGGTGATTCTAAAGCAGCCAATGAAATTTACATTAAATATTTAAATTTTATGGGCTGCTTTAGAAATAATTTAATTACAAAAATATTGCTAACTTGACTTGAATCAAAGAATGCTTTTAAAACGTTATTTGAATAGTTTAAAGTGTCGAAAATCTAAATATATACTTGCTTAATCCATTAACCCTCCACGTACGGCTCAGTTTTTATACTTTCCGGTCCTGAAATACGGGGCGATATTTTTAGATTTTCTTTATCTACATATGTTATAATTCACATATTTATTAACTGTTTTAAAATAATCCAAGAATTTTAATAGCTTTTCCGCTTTCAAAATATATATAATACGGGGCCCGCTATTTCAGCGGGCATGGTTTATATAAGTTAAAAAATTCACGCCAAATTTTTTATTTTCAGATGAATAGATGAATATAATTTTTAAATAATTTGTCTCAAAAAATATTACAGAAATTTTGGTTATTTCCACCGCTTACACTTGGAAAATCCATATCTTTCATAAATGCTTTTCGCGCGAAAGGAAAAAAAAAACCACACACACAATAATGCGCGGGAAAAAACAAGCAAGAGTAAAAAAAAAAACCAGAATCCTCTAGTGCTATCTAGCAGCGAAAATAAGCATCAAATGATGTTTTTTTAACCTACACGGGAAAATAGCGCAATCCGTATTGAAATAGGAAGAAAAATTCTTCGCCCGCGATTCTAACGTGGCCCGTATTCAGGGACGAAACTGATACCCCGCTGAAATCGCGGGAGCCGTACGCGGAGGCTTAATACCTAGCGTTAGCGTCCTTTTTTAGGGACGGTCCAAAAAAGGGTCCGAATTTCAGCAAAATGAACATTTCAACCAAATAATAGTGTTCAATTAGTACCTTGGTATTGTTTCAATTCGTTTTTAACAGATTGCAGCATATAACCATTGTAAAGCAGTTTTAATATGATCTTTATCAAAAATGACATCATTCACAATCTCAAGAAAAAAAGCTAAGTTTTCAAAGTGATTCCCAGCTTCCCAGTTTATGTTCATTGCTGATTTTATTTCTTTTTATAAAATGTCTTTTTAAATATTATAATGTAGGCAGAATTTTTTTTTAGAAAAATAAGTATGTACCCTCTGGGGTCTTTCGTAAATTTTAAGGGACGATTTTTCTTTCCTTGATAAAGCAATTATTTTTTACATAATATTTTTTTTATTATTTTTCCTCTCCATTAAACACTGTTTGTAACCTGTATACAAAATATCTTTGGAAAATAAAATGTCAACATAGAAAAAATTAATAAAAACTTAACATTGAAACACTTCTTTGAAAAATGTTGCTTGAACTCGCAAAAAAAAAATAAAAAATAAAAAAAAAGTAATTTTTTTGACAGAAATTATATGATCCAAAAAAAAAGCTCAATGAAACCCAAATATTTGCAGAAGCAATCACTGTGATGAAATTTGATATGATGATTACAAAAAAGGATAAAAAACATGCTCACATTTCAGTTTTAAGGGGGGTGGCCCACTTACCCGAACCAACCCTATTTGATTCATGTTAAGCTAACATGAAGCTTATGTTACGTTTTTGATCATTCCTTTTTAAGGGGATGTGGTTCAGGCTGTATCTCCAACTGACAAACAACCTAAAGAAGAAGAAGATGCAGAGAGCAATCTTTCGGAGGTCAAAATTCTAGATAAAGGAGGTATGTTTTGAAATAATACAACTGAAAAACTATTCAAAATAATAATAATAATAATAATAATACAGTGAACTCTCACTTATTCGCCGCCTCATTTATGCGCCTTTTTCACTTATACGACAATTTTTAATGGTCCCAGTACATTCCATAGCAAAATAATGATAGTATCATTCGTTTATGCGTCGCTGTAAAGATAAATATTTCACTTATACGCAGAATTTTCCATAAAATGTAAAAAATTTAATTTATTTTCTTTAAAAAATAAGCAGTTTTCTTCTCTTTAATCTTTCGCCTTTATTGCTCACGGAAGGCATTTTTTCCGCATGAACTAGAATTCCGAGAGGGACAATTATCTATTATGCATCGTTTTAAAGGGAACAGTTTGTAATTAGGTATGCTACAACTTTTGTTTTCTCTTTATCATTATAGTTACCTTACAGTCATTGCCAAACTAGTAATAGGTCCCTTTTCTATAGAAAGATTCTTATTCATTCTCTCATTAGAACCTATGTTGTGTCTTATCCTTTAAATATAGGCTTGTTCACTTATACGTCTCTTTCACTTATGCGCCTTTTTCTGTTGGTCCCTTGGGCCGGCGCATAAGTGAGAGTTGACTGTAGTAATAATAATACTAATGCTGTAACCAGCCTTTTGTTTCGGGCAGGGTTGCAAAAAACCCGGGTTTTTTTTCAAAAAACCCAACCCGGGCGGGTTTTATTGGGTTTTTTAGATTTATTGTTTCCTTTTTAAAAAGGAAAAGGCAAGGGGGGGGGGGGGGGAGGATTTCTTCTTTCTTGTTTAAAAAAGAATTAATTAAGAATGCTGATTTTTATTTTTGTTTGCATTTAAATAATGTAAATAAATCATCATAAAAAAGACAAAGTAAAAAATAACATTTGAAAATTACTTTAAAGGATTAGTTTACACTTTTTTATTATGCCACCACCAACCAAGTTTCATCATAGATAAATGTTAAAAAAAATAATTTATGTAACGATATTTAGTAATAATTTTTGCTCAATTTTCGTAGTTATTAGGATGAAGGTGTAACATTTTAAAATGTATTTTGTAAAATTATCTTCTTTTCCGGTAATATTACTCGAGGCCATTGCCAACTGTAAACAAAACAATCGTTGACATCGGCAGAAAAGAAATTGCCTTAGGGTTTTATATATACATTTCATGGGTAGACGTATAAGTTTCAATGTAGGGTAATTTTTTTAAAAACAATGGATAAAATCTAATATAAAAAATGCTGAACATGAAATAAAACTCACTAATTTAAAAAAACCCAATAAAACCCGCTTTTGTGCGGGTTTTATTGGGTTTTTTAGAGTGGGTTTTACCCAAAAAAACCCGGGTGGTTTTTTTTGGGCAGGTGGGTTTTTTGCAACCCTGGTTTCGGGTAGGGTTTTATCAAACACATTTCTCATGAAATCTACATGATCAATAAAATTTGATTTCATATTCTTAATTCTATTCCTTTTTGTTACAATAGATGCTTAAATGGCATTCACATTAAATATGTAAAAAAAAGAAAAGACATCTTTTCTATGAATGAAAAAAAATGATGCTTAGCCCTGTTAACTATTTAATGTATTTTAATCACTCATAATAATATATATGAGTTTATTCATACACTAGTATTTGAAGTAACACCTGTGAAATTTCTATTTTATGCCACTTATAAAATGTATTGAACATAGAATTTACACTTTCAAATTTTAAGGAATTTTGGTGTTTTTGTAAGTGGTATTCAAAATTCGAAGAAAAAAGGTGCGTTGTTCTGTGAAATAATGTTTGCAATAACTAAAATAAAAATAAATGCAAAAGATAAAACACTCAATTTGTGCAATTATTCAATAATAATAATTTTGTTTCAATACGAAAATTAGAAATAATATAGTAATTATTTTTAAAAAAAAAGTGTAAAAAGCTGTTTTTGGAATAATTTTGAAAAATTTTGGAGGGGGTTTGAACCCTAAAAACCCACCCCTTAAATACGGCCCTGATAATAATACTAGCAGGGGTGATTGTGTTCCGGTATTTTACCGGATTTCTGGTATTTTCATGATCGATTCTGGTATTTTCCAGGTCGAAAATACCGGAAATAAAATATTTTTAATTATGCTTTTGTCTTTCCACCATTGTTTTTTTTTTCTTTTTTTCGAATTTTCGGTGATTTTCCGATAATTACTAATAATATTCATCGAGCAAAAATGTTAAGATGCCATTCTGTTGTTTTTGACTAGAAACTATTTGAAACTATTCGAATGTATGAAATGTGTCTTGTTTGTTTATGAAAGACAATTTATTATTAAAAATGTATAATTATAAAATTAGGTGTGCTTAAATAATAGGAGCTTTGGTTTTTTTGAAAAAAGCACCCCCCCCCCCCCACACACACACACACACTTTCAGGTCTTCAAAACTTTCAGGTATTTTTTTAATGAACTCACAATCACCCCTGTACTAGTCAGGTGCTCCAACATTACAAAATACTTGTATCAGATTCAATTGTAACAGAAATCTATAAGCTGAACAATTATTATCAAGTTATGAAATAGTGGGAATACGATTCAAGGCTTGTACTATCTCCATATATTATTTCTCTAAGCCGAATCCTATACCCGGTCGAAACTCGCTCATTTCTTTATCGAATTGCATGAAAATTTATGATTTTGAAGCTTATCCCGCGAGCTATTGACGAAAATTATACCCACCCTCTAAAAAGTGTCGGTTCGTTTTTTATTCGAACTTCAATTTTTGGGCACAAAATTGACTCTATCTAGCAAAATAATTGTCGTATCGTCTCCATTTTGATTTCATTCGAAAGATTAAAAAAAATGCGTTCTTTAGAACGTTTCTCCGCTAGCGCCGCGTAACGAGAATCTCGAAAATCCACAATTAAGCGACTTATAAGCGATTGAAGTTTGAAAAAGTTAAATTTTTTGCTCAACTGTTAAAATCGTTATACTATTGTTGTTCAAATCAATTTTAAATGCGACATTTCAAGCCAAGGCTTAGCTCGGTAAACCTTAATTGTAACTTTTATTGTTTCAAAATACTATGGTAGTTTTGCGATAACGTTAGCATTTAGTTTAGTAGTAGCCTTGGGTATTTGATTTTAATATAGGGTATCACTTTTGTAGTAGTTGTAAAAGTGAACGTGTCTTTGGTCTCTTTGAAAAGTTGTCAGAACGACGGCAGTAAACCGCCTTAGCAGGGGAGCATAACTAAGACACCAAATCTAACACATCCAATCGAGAACTGAAATCTTTGAACCTGAATAACTCAATTTTAAGTTTAGAGTTTTTTTTTTTTTTTTTTTTGCGGAATTCCGCACGGGTCACCTAGTGCTTAAGAAAAAATCTTGTCTTTGAGTTTTTGATTCGTGTGTATTGTGTATTTTATGTTCACTGTGTTCATACTGATTTATAATTTAATTTTTGTGTTATATGCCAATTGACTGTTATGGATTTTTGCTACGGCTTGTTTTTTTTCTTCTGAAGGCAATAAGGCTCTGGATCTGTCACAAACTAATAACTTTCCGGAAGTGTCGGGATCTGGTGAAAGCAACCCCTCTGAGGTTGAAATTTCGGACAAAGGAGGTATGTTTTGGAATTATAAGACTGAAAAGACTATTCAAAAAACAAAAATAATAACACAGTGTTTCAAAACTGTAAAATGTTTCTATAGTAGTAAAATATAAGCTAAGTAATTTTAAATATTATGAAGTTATGTTGCGAAATTTGCACCCTTCAAGGCTTGTTATACATGGTTACTACAAATTATTCATTCGGTTCTGAAACGCTATAAATCCAAAAGTATTGCATGTACAACAATGGGGACCTTTGTTTTGCCGTGAAACCACCTATTAAAAAAAAACATTCCTCAATTTTTTCCAATTGAAGACTTATTGTAGACAACACTGTAAGTGCCAAAAGTTAAAATTATCAGAAAAGCCAAAAAACTAAAACTTGCTACGCTGGCACATACTGGTGGTGCCATGTTTGGATTTATTTTGTAAACTTCAGAACAAAGATTGGCAGATTCAGTTTTTTCAGCAAGATTCCAATTGGAACATACAATGTTTTGGCATAAGAAAATAAAAATTGACCATCCTAGCACTTAGTGTTTTCTACAACAAGTCTTCAATTCTTTTGAATTAAAATCGAGTAGGAACAATTGTTGACGTAAAGATATAAAATTAAAATTTTTGCGAGCAACAGCAAGAAAAACAACAACCAATTTCCACTATTTTTTTGGTCCCTACCTTACAAAAAAAAAATGGACAATAATAACACAGTCGATAATTAAATTGAATAGCCCAAATAGAAACATAAATATTACAGACGATAATATATTGATGAATAATAAATTTGAAACATAGCAGACAAGGGGAGAAAAAAATTAGTTAGAAAAGTGTTCCCAAAAGACTTTGGGCAAGCAATTCACTATTATGTACCTTAAAAAAAATATTTTATTGAAAAATGGTACCAGAACAAAGACTCAAAAAGTCAAGTTGTAAATTATATTTTCATTTATGTAATATACTGTGCTTAATTATTATGTTGTTGTATGGATATGTTCTTTTATGCACAGAACATCAATTTTCAAAGCTCTCAAATAATAGGATATGATTTTGTGGGGGTGAAACAAACAGCAGTACCAAAATACAAGAATGAGGCTGACATATAAATCAGTCGTTATCTCAGCTCTGTATTTTTGTGGATATGTTTGCTTTTGTATGGCACCTCCTCAATTTGGAAACTTAATGATTTTGCTACAGTCTCTTTGTTGTCTGCTTGTGTTTGGACCTTTGTTGTCTGCCAGCGCTTTGGAAAAGAATGAGTCATTTGTGGTGACCGTTGTAGGTTTAAAGAAAAAGTCCTGCATTTCTGTTTTGTGGAATGAATTTCTTTTGTTGAGACGGTTTTTGAATTGTTTATTTTATTCACCAATGTTCTCACTGGGGGAAAAAAGGAAAGTAGGATTTCCTACACTGACCAAAATTTTAAGTTAGAATTTTAAAATTTCAGTGGGATATATATATATATATACAGGGTGTCCACTCCAATCGTGGACCAATAGCTAATTTCTAAACCGTTAAAGATAAGCATATAGTTTACTTAACCACCTTGCAGTTTATGACGAGATATCTCGTCCATTTAACATGTATTCCTGGGACTGCCCAACAGCAGGGTGGTTAAGAAAAAATCTCCAAATTAGGAAAGAAATTTTGGGTCTATTCAATGTTTTTCAAAAATTCAAATTTTGAAAGAGTTACGAAATTTAAATTTTTATACAGCCCCCCAGTCCTATCAATCATATTTAGTAAAACATTCTTGATACTGTAACGTTTAAAACTAAAAAAAAATCACTCTTCTACGACAAAAATTGACGGAGTTATGACGTTTTGAAAAAGAGTTATGACGTTTTGAAAAATCAAGATTTCTTTCGATGGATTTCATGACGTCATCGAGAGATCGCTTAAGGGACCGTATGCGAAATCATTCAAAATCTTGATTTTTCAAAACGTCTTAACTCGGTCAATTTTTGTCGTAGAACAGTGATTTTTTTTTAGTTTTAAACATTACAGTGTCAAGAATGTTTTACTAAATATGATTGATAGGACTGAGGGCTGTAGAAAAATTTAAATTTCGTAACTCTTTCAAAATTTGATTTTTTGAAAAACATTGAATAGACCCAAAATTCCTTTCATAATTTGGAGATTTTTTCCTAAATAAACTATATGCTTATCTCTAACGGTTTAGAAATTAGCTATTGGTGCACGATTGGAGTGGACACCCTGTGTGTGTGTGTGTATGTATATATATATATATATATATATATATATAGTTTAGTTTGTCTGTTTAAAGAAAAATGAACACAAAATAACTTTCAAAGTTTGTTACACAGGCAAGATTCTTTTTTTAAAAAATCAATTATTTACTTTAAATCCTATGCTCATGCACTACTCTCAATTGTTCTAAAAAAATATAACTGCCTCAAAAAAAAAAAAAAAAAAAAAAAAAAAAAAAAAAATGAGAGAGAGAACAAAAATGGAGATTTGGTTACAAAAGCATTTTGATGTTGTATCAACTTAAAATTGGTTTAAAAATGCATTTTATTTGGGACAACTGAGATCAGACGATAAATGCCAAGTTTCAAAGTTCTTTGAGCCTTTAGTAAATCAAAAAATAAAACTATTCTCAATTTTTGTCCTAAATTTTTGGATTCTTCTGTTCATTGATAATAACAATATGGCAGCGTAACTATCATAGCCATTCCATTCATACTGGCTGTCTTAAAATAAATGTAAAAAATAGGAAAATCCGAGATGAGAAGTTTTGCGATTATCTTTAAGTGTGTCCGCTCATGATGAACAGCTTGCAAAAAAAAAAAAAAAAAGGATTTTCATTTAGTGAGATTTAGAAAAAAAATGTGGGAATCCTGCGCCCTAGCACGAACCCTGCTTACTGCTTCTGATTTAAAATTTAGTTAATGTGTGATAAGCTGATTGAATTCCACAGCTTACTGGAGATTTTAATATTGTTTTCTTCTTAAGGTGATTTGGCTTTGGACCTATCAAGGACTAAAACGGAAGAAGCTATGGAGTCAAAAAGCCCCTCCAAAGTCAAAATTCTATGTAAAAGAGGTATGTTTTGAAATAATAAGCACCGAAATTAATGTGATAAAGATAACTTGAGATGCACTAAATATTTGATCGGTATTCTGCAGTGTTGTCCAATTTTTTTTCTGCCTGGTTCCTTCCCTCCCCAATAGAATGTCACTTTGTCTTTTTACTTCCTTTTACATAGTAAAGGAAGTATTGTGATCACGAAAAAATTTTCACTCAAATTTCGGTCTAAATTTCGACTTTGCTCACCCCCGAATGAATGTCGCGTAGTTTTTTCGACCTATCAGCACGTGCATATGTACCTAACAACATACAAACAGCCGAAAAATCAATTTCGACCACCCCGAGTAAATTACGACGAGTTTTCTCGTGACGTCTGTGTGTACGTATGTGCGGATGTATGTGCGTATGTATGTTGCATAACTCAAAAACTATATGCCGTAGAAGCTTCTAGCTTGGTATGTAGGCTCTGAGGGGGGTCTAGTTGTGCATCTCCCCTTGTGATTGCATTCGAATGTTCCCAAGGGGGTCTTTTACTCCTTTTTTGGGGAGAATCAATGTTAATTTCAATACAGACTCAAGTGATATGAATTGGCGCAACCACTTGGCGATATGTTGCCAAGCTTTTGGTCGCCAAGTGTTTGACGCCAACTTCGTGACATATCGCCAAGTTGGCGACAAATTTGGCGAAAAAATTATTTTTTGAATTTGGGTTCAACTTGGCGCTATTGGCGATATTTTGCGAAAAATTCACTGAATGATATTAAAATCAGCAATAATTAACCATCGTAAATTACTTTTTGCATTGTTTTGTGGCAGATTAGGGGAGTAAATATTTGAATTGTTACCTTGCTCACTCCAAGCACTTTTTTTAACACTTAAGGCAACTACTAAGAAATTTACACGTAAAAGGAAGTAGTGTGTGGGACCCATACCAGATTTTTTCATGAGTGAACAAACTGTTCCTGGCTAATTGTTCTTATTGAAGAAACATTTTTACGCTGAAATATCGCACATGCAGTTACATGCACACTGTATTATGTGAAGCATTGACCAGATTTTTTTTTTACTTACATTAATGATAGCATGTTTATAAAACAGATGAATATTAAGGTTAATTTTTTTAATGCACTTAGTAGTAGAGATTCACCGATTAGCAAATTGGCCGATTACCGATTAATCGGCTGTTAACAATCGGCCGATTAATCGACTGAGCCGATCAATGATAAGGATAATTGTTTTTCTACTACCAATTTTACCATCACTATTTTTTATGTCTTATACAATTCCAAGTTTAGAAATAGCAAGTAATTTATTTCTGGGAAGAGATTTTTTTTCCATTTTCCTAGTTTTCCCAAAATAATTTCAATATTTTATCAAATTTCTTAGAACCAATTTTCATATTTGTGTCAATAATATTATTAACACATTGTGAGTTATGTTTATTGGAAATAAAAATTTATAAAAAAAAGGAGGGGTGGGGGAGTGTGGTGAACACTCCAATTTAGGAGTACTTTTAATTCATATATTCTAGTAATCAGTAGGCAATATAATTCAATAATTTTATTCTTTGAAAATTAGAGGTTATCTGAAAGCACTGTACTAAGGAGAAAACTATCGCCACACGAAAAATGTTGCAACATTGTCTATGTATTTTTATTCAAAGTAGGAGAATTCATTAAAAAAAAACTTCACTGTGAGGATTATTATTAATGTTATATATCTATTAATAATCGGCAAAGTGGCCGATTAATCCGTGCATCCCTACTTAGTAGCAATCATAAAAAAAGTACATTTGGTCAAAAAAAAAAGAAAGAAATGTTAATGAAATGAAGACTTGACATAAATAAATGTTACTGTATTACCCCACCTTGGCAAGCAGGCGGCAAAATTTGAGGGTCACCAGATTTTCAATAACTCTTGCCCCGTCTTTTCCTGCATACCGCAAAAAAAAAACGAGGTTAGAAAAAGAATTAGTAACAAATACATGGGGTATAAAGTCTGGCTTTGAAGAGATGGCACTTGACTTCTCCTTTTTTCAGAATTGTCTATTTTCATGAAGGGGTGATACGCAGATGAAAATTGAAGAATGGGACCCGCAATTCGTATTGGTTCTAGAGCTTGATGGTGTCATCTTGCTCATCTTCAACACGTCATAAAATTAAAGAAATTAGCCAAAGAGATAAGAGATTTTAATTTCGCACGGTCAAGGCAGATGTCTCATTGGACAGCTCATAGTCTGCGTAAGTGGGTGGATCTTTGTTTCAATTCTCCTTTCTTTCAATACCATTGGTCAAGGACCGCAACGAGTCCAATAATTAATTTGAATTGAAAATTTGTGAAATTAGGGTTGCAATAAAGAATATACTGATTGGCATTTTTACTTTTTCGCCAACTAAATGCAATTACCGCTGCAAATTACAGTCCAACAATAAATAATCACATAGCAAAAATATATTTGGAGCATTTTATTCTTTTAAACTCAACTGATCCTAAAAATTTTAAGTATTAGTCATAGAAATTTTGTGCATTATTCTTTCTAATGATAATAAAAGCAATAAACATCAACAAACTTCAACCAGCAAACGATAAATTAAAAGCTAAATTCTTTCACTCAAGCCATTTACTGCAATTTATATTGAAAAAAATTAATAAAGAAGTAAAATATGTTTTGCAGACGATAAATTTAGAATGGTTTACTATCATGTTGTCTCTTTTTTGACCTCATTTTGTTAAAGAATTATTCCCTCTTCCATACAACTTGTCAGATTGCCAAAATGTCTCTAAACTCACAAATATGGTACGCGTCAGTTTCTTCCTTCTCTACCTATTTTAAGGAATGGACTTGATTTCCCATTTGATTGACAGGTGCCATCTCATCATGGTTTTGTTATACAGACCAGTGAATGAACACCTCGTAGTTTTCTTTAAAAAGAGTTATTAAACCATTTTTCTGAGATGAATCAAAAAAGAAAATGCTACATTTGTGTCTTGTTTGGGGTGTTCATTCACCGCGTCAAAGCACTTTTTCTCCTTTCAACCCCACAAAAAACCTGATCCAGAACCATAAAAATTAGCGCAATATTTAAAAAAATAATTACATATATCACCTAAAGTGTTTTTACTCTCACGTGACAAATGCTACAATTTTTAACGATGCTGTAAATTTTTGAAAACAAAATTTTGCCTAAGCGTTCTTTCACTGGACGGTATACCCTATTCAATTAACCTGTAGGAGCCGGGCGGTACACATGCTGTACCCTAAGTCTTTTTTTTAGAGGACGGGGTTGAGATTTTCACTCGAACCCTTTGGAGCCGGGTTTTTTTTCAAGGTATCATACGTCTGGTACGAGTTTGTACCTTCTCTTTTCAATGTAAAAGAAATCTATGGTTCAACTGTCGTACTACCTGGGTCGAAAGAAAAATTTCTAAAAAACAGCCCGGATCCAAAAGGTTAAAAAAAATATATAAGTTTTATTCTTTTGTGCTTATCACAGAAGTCTTATCTGTGTTTTTAATCAAAATTATTGTCACCATTCTTTGTGACATATATTCCCTAAATACATTGCTTTATGGTCATTTGTGAACGGGAAACATTTCTGAAAAAGGGACACCTAAATGAAATAAGTGCTACCCAGAAAAACTTTAGACCACTGTTAAAAACACAGAGATATGTAATTAAAGGTATAAGAGGCTACCATTTAAATTAAAAATAATAATAATAAAAATCTGGTATGGACCCCACACTACTTCCTTTTAGTGTAAATTTCTCAGTAGTTGTCTTAAGTGTTAAAAAAAGTGCTTGGAGTGAGCAAGGTAACAATTCAAATATTTACTCCCCTAATCTGCCATGAAACAATGCAAAAAATATTTTACAATGGTTAATTTTCTAAATATTGCTAATTTTAATATCATTTAGTGAATTTTTCGCAAAATATCGCCAATAGCGCCAAGTTGAACCCAAATTCAAAAAATAATTTTTTCGCCAAATTTGTCGCCAACTTGGCGATATGTCGCCAAGTTGGTGTCAAACTCTTGGCGACCAAAAGCTTGCCGACATATCGCCAAGTGGTCGCACCAATTCATATCACTTAAGTCTGCATTGAAATTAACACTGATTTACCCCAAAAATGAGGTAAAACACCCCTTGGGAACATTCGAATGCAACCACAAGGGGAGGTGCACAACTAGACCATCCTCAGAGCCTACATACCAAGCTAGAAGCTTCTACGGCATATAGTTTTTGAGTTATGCGACATACATACACACATACATCCCCACATACGTACATACAGACGTCACGAGAAAACTCGTCGTTATTAACTCGGGGGTAGTCGAAAAGGATTTTTCGGCTGCTGGTATGTTGGTAGGTACATATGCACGTGCTGACAGGTCAAAAAAATGACTGAACATTCATTTGGGGGTGAGCAAAATCAAAATTTAGACTCGAATTTGAGTGATTTTTTTTCGCGATCACAATACTTCTTTTACTACGTAACAGGAAGTAAAAACAGGAAATAGAAACATAAAATTTTAAATCTTAAAAATTGAAAAAATACTTCATTTTATCCTTTCACATCTGTGTCTGACAACAAGATAACATTGAGTTGGGAAAGAAAAAAAAGAATAAAACACCCCAAAATTTTAGGCATTGAATTTTGTGAGAAGGGTGGAGAGATATCTCGAAATCTTTTGGTGAAAGAATCATTTCTTAACAAAATGCAGTCGGACCATGATATTTTGTCATCCTTCGGGACTTTGCAAAAGTGCCCTTATAATCAAGTCATATGCAATTACTGATAAATAAGCATGCGGGTCATTCCAAGGAAAATGGTACAAATCATGTCTGAAACTGTTTAGTTAAGTTCACCAATTTAAATAATTTCCGCCAACTAATCATTTTTTTTTATTAAGCCTCCATTTATTTGTGAAAATGAAGTGTAAGTGGCAAGTACATGACTCATTTTTGAAAGGATTTTAAATATTTGCATCACTTTGTGTAACAGAGTTTACGTATAGCAGACGTATAACAACAAATCAGCCTTTAAAAATACCTTAATAATCGTAAAGAATAGTTACAATCACAGAACAAGTATAAAGTGGAATAAATAGCCCAAAACTGTAAGTCTGTAAGTAAAATGTATTTTTTTACTTGTTACTTGTCCGACTGTAACAGAGTGGACATCCAACGGTTCAAATCAACTATCATAAGAAAAGAATTAGGCTCACCCTGGTTGTTGACTACATAATTCAATGCAGCAAGCTAATCACGGCAGTTTTACTACCTATATTATTAAAAAATATATATCAGATTGAATGCAATTGTTTATTTTATTTCCAAAAAGCTTGTAACAGAGCGGACAATTCGAAACATTGAAAATCTAGGGACATGGATAAATAATAGTGTTTTTTGGGGAAATTTTTTTTCATTTGCGTAATAATCTGCAGAAATGGTGTCAGAAGCATCTTTTGTGCAAAGCAGTGTCATTTATTTTGTTGTTACATTTCAGTTTAATTTTAAATCACATTTAAAATTCTAGCAATTTGAAGCTGGGACACGTCATTTTCTCATTCTTCTGACAAGACGATTTTTTTTTTGTGTCCTTTCTAAATGGATTCTACCTAATCAATTGATACTTGGTGGTACAAAATTAAATGGAGAACCAATTAAAAAATACACTTAACGGGTGGTAGTTATTAAAATTGATTTTAAAAAATTCTAAAGTCTCGGACATGATTTGTACCATTTTCGTCGGAATGACCCATATATTTTTTGTTTCTGTTTCGTCTCGATGTTTCATTGATGTATATGTAAAGGAGACGATATTTGTTTGTCGGTTTCCGATGCCCAGGAGACCATGTAGTACTTAAAGCCTTGAAATCTGGTACCAATTTCAATCCTCCCCCTTGTGTCTGTGCCTTGAAACTTTTTTTATTGAATTTCGTTTTTTTTAAGAGTAATTTTTGCAGCTAAAATCGATTTAAAAAAATTCCAAAGTCCCGAGACTGATTTGTACCATTTTCACTTTAATGACCCATGCATATAAAGATATTTTTCATGAAATTTAATGCGGCTGAAATTATGAGTGTGCTATATTTTAGTTAAGAGTTAAAATTTTCTAAGCAGCTTTGAAATTTTAAAAGTGCCCCCCCCTCCCAATAAGTAATGTTTTGCATTTGTTGTGTTAGTCCCTCTCCCCCTCCTTTCTCCAATAAAGCATCATTATTTTGCTGATTGATTACTTTTCTTCTGTAACTAATAAGCAGTGACAAGTTT
This sequence comes from Uloborus plumipes, assembly GCA_038373865.1. Lineage (NCBI taxonomy): Eukaryota > Metazoa > Arthropoda > Arachnida > Araneae > Uloboridae > Uloborus > Uloborus plumipes. The sequence goes on along the minus strand of JAXGGA010016757.1, from coordinate 7,470 downwards.
GTTTGGTTTTTTAAGTCGATAAAAGGAGGATTTTTGTGATTTTATATTTTCTTATTTACGTAATGCTGTCATTTCTAGTTAAGTAATCATTATTTAGTTAAAATGCAATGCTCAATTTGAAACGCATGAATGGATGGCCGCGTACATTAAGACTACTTTCTCAATTGCAGATAAATTTTACCTCCATGATGATGGCAGTTTAATGCAGTGGAAAGAGGACCAGGTACGCATTTCTGTGTAGAGTCTTTGCAACTGTAAAATGGAAGTTATCAGAATAATTTTAAAAGGCTTTTAAGAAAGCAAAATTATGATTAAATAAGTTTGTTTGGTAGATTTTCCTTTTTTAATGAGAATTAATGTTGGAATGTCATGAACGTTTTTCTCCCATCCAAAACATTAAAAAATTGGAGATCTGAGTTTATAAATATTTTTATTTCCCCTATTTTAATTATATTTTTTGCCCTGTTATTATTATTTTATTTATCTATATTTTGTAAGTCTATATACAGGGTGTCCACTCCAATCGTGGACCAATAGCTAATTTCTAAACCGTTAGAGATAAGCATATAGTTTATTTAGGAAAAAATCTCCAAATTACGAAAGAAATTTTGGGTCTATTCAATGTTTTTCAAAAAATCAAATTTTGAAAGAGTTACGAAATTTAAATTTTTATACAGCCCCCCAGTCTTATCAATCATATTTAGTAAAACATTCTTGACACTGTAACGTTTAAAACTAAAAAAAATCACTGTTCTACCACAAAAATTGACCGAGTTATGACGTTTTGAAAAATCAAGATTTTGAAAAATCAAGAGGGAGCGATCTCTCGATGACGTCATGAAACAATGCAAAATCTTAATTTTTCAAAACGTCATAACTCGGTCAATTTTTGTGGTAGAAGAATGATTTTTTTTAGTTTTAAACGTTACAGTGTCAAGAATGTTTTACTAAATATGATTGATAGGACTGGGGGGCTGTATAAAAATTTAAATTTCGTAACTCTTTCAAAATTTGATTTTTTGAAAAACATTGAATAGACCCAAAAATCCTTTCGTAATTTGGAGTTTTTTTCCTAAATAAACTATATGCTTATCTCTAACGGTTTAGAAATTAGCTATTGGTCCACGATTGGAGTGGACACCCTGTATATATACAGTATAAATGACAACGTAAATTCAGACTTCTGTAGTTCGGAAAATCTATATTTCGGACATTTTTTCACCTTTCAAAAATATTAAAAAAAAATTTTTTTCTATCTCTCAATAAATGGCGCCACAAGTTAACTCCATGAAATGTTTTTGAATCGTTTGAAAAGTAACAGGAACTATAACTGATTAGTTTGTGTTTCGTATTTATTTAATAGGTGTATACTAGGGTGTCCCAAAAAACCCGAAAGTCAGAATTTTGTAACGCATACCCTCTTATTTTTTTCCTTTTGCATCAAAACAATTGCAAAAAAAGTTTCATGCAATTTGAACAACAGTAACCCGTGCTGACTTGCGTCCGAAAGTGCGAACTAGCCCTTTTTCACTAGGCCAAATCGAAAAAAAATTTTTTTTTTTTGGAACTTCAAAATTTATGTTGATAAAACGCTTCCCCTATGTCCCCACATGTCTCAAAAAATCATTTCTCCAAATAAAAAAATATTTAGGTACCCCAAACGAGGCTTAAAATTCATAATTTTCTACAGCTTTTTTTTCTATGTATTTTGTAAACAACGAAAGATAAATTTTAAGAAATTATCAAGATGAAAAATATGAAGCATAAAGTATATAATTAGAGCTAAATATTAGTTTTTTCTCTCATTTTATATTTATTTCTCCCGGAAATTACTCAAAATTAAGGTTTTTTCAAGTTTTAAATTAAACTTTTCCACTTTAAATACCACATTTTTTTACAAATGAAGTTAAAAACCAACTTAAATAAAGCACAAATTGGGTAGAAAATACAGCATGTACTGTGCACATTAGGGTGGAGCGAAAAAAATGAATTTTTGATTTTCGTAAACGGGTACCTTTCATTTACTGTGAATGAGGATAAGTAACAATTCTGTAAAATATTTCACTTTTGCGACGTCATCTTCAGTCTGCGCATTTGGCCTACAGTTTTGAAATTTTTGATTTTTTTTAGATTTTTCAAATTTTTTATGAAAATATTGCACATGATAAAATTAGTGACGGGTAGTTATTAAATGGAAGAAAAAAGTTTGAAATATGCACGAAATTTTTTAAAACCATTTTAGATTATGATTTCCGTCTGCCCATTAGGCCCAAAGTTCATCAAATATTCATAAATTTCCGATATTTTCAATATTGCGCAGAAATTTTATATTCAATATTTCCTCTCAATATTTACTTAAAGTACCTTCAAAATATTTTATTAATCATTTTGTTGTTTCTTTGAACTAATCAACTCTTTGCTTGCTCATTGAAATTACCCAGGACTCACCATGAGAAAGTGGCCGCACTTTGGGTGCCACCCGCGCTCCCCTTGCTTCCAACCAATGAGAGCATACATTTACATTTCTTAGACAAGTCAGGAACAATAAATTGTTTCTTTGAGTAGGATATTGTTTGCATTGGTTTTGATGGATGCACTACAAAGACAGGAAAATAAAGGTGTAATACGGAAACTGGAAGAAAAACTTGGTAGACCTCTGTAATGGGATATTTGCCAATTACATTTGAATGAACTTAATTTGCTGCATTTTTTGCAAAAGCTAGATGGACCTACCAGTGGACCAAAGTGATTTTTGGACCTGTTGGACGAAGCTAAACAACATGTTATACTTTCAAATCAGTTCAATATGAACCTATAGAATTTGTCATTGATCAGATTGATTTTTACAATAAAATGATTCAAGTACTGAGCAACAGTAACTTCATGAGATGAGCAAGGTAATTTTGACTGGAAAAATATCCAGAAAAATATGAAACAGAAGTCCCAGAAAGCTTTCTCAAGCCAGATGTTGACTACAGTTAACATAATCTTTAGATTATAATTTTTAAAAGAGTTCATAACTTTCGCGGTAAAAGTGTCTTTGCTCTTTTAGGATGAAGTGCAGACGTTACTAATTTAGCTATGAATTTGTGTGAGATTATACAGTTTTTATTTCTGGGAAAAAGCAGAAAATTGTATTCACATCTATTCAAAACAATGTATACTTTGCACCCAAGAAATATGCTGTTATCGATACCTATATGTATACAAATGGATGTATGTATGTTTGTTCCTTATAGAAATCCACAGTTTTCGTCGGATTTTCAACAAGCTTGTCACAGAGGTTCTTTGATGCATTAGAATTCACATAGGCGGGGGTTTTGAAATTAAAAAAAGATCCAAAAAGCTCAAAATTCAAATCTTTTGTCTCAAAATGGCAATTTTCTTTCAATTTTGAATAGATAGAGTAATAGAGATAAGACTTTAAGCATACAAATTGATAAAATGTAACACATTTAAATAGGAGTATTTTCCAACAAAGATTACGATTAACAATGAATTATCAATTTAAGGCTCAACTATTTCATTTTAGCATGAAATAAGTTTTTATATTCCCATGTGGATAGAATTCATTCAAATATTTTTTAGAGCTATGTTGTATTAATAAGCACACGGGCAACGCCGGGAAATAATCTGGTTAGTTCATAAGAGAGAGCATATAAAGAAACTTGTTTTAAATCGTAGTTTAACTCTTTAAAGCCGGCTCCGGCCGATACCGGCTTTGTAGCTTAGAGCCGAGGCCGGCCGAATCCGGCCCACTTAAGCGAACACAGGGGTGGTTGGTAGCAAAAGACCCCTGTTGTGAGACCCCCTACGGACGACTCTTTCTTCTCGCCGCTGGCCTCTTAGCAAGTGATAGCGACAATTGCATGAATGGATAGCTGTTAATGACTGCAGGATCCTGTGGTCTCCTCAAAAGTGAGAGAAGACGAATTCATAGCAATTAACTTGCGTTTGAAATTTCCTGCGCTTTTAATTTCCATTTTTTACGCCAGTTTTGTTAAGCAAATGTTATTTAGGGTTTTTATAAATTTATGCACAATTTAGCATAATTAAAAATGGTACAAAACAGCGTTAATAAAGCTCAAAATGAGCAAACAATTGCATAAATATGCTTCAGGGTAAAAAAGAACCTTGCAACAGGTGTATTGAATTACTTGCAATATTTTACCATCTATTAAATTAATTTTCATTATTTTTATCATTGGCATTTTAAAAGTTTCCCTACTTATTTCTCTCCAGTTTTATAACACCATAAGCAACACTATGCAAATCTGGCCGACGAAAGCATCTAAGCAGATCTGCTGGGATTTTCAACGGGTCAAATTTTGCTGTAAAATTGACAGCAAAACTCTAGTAAAAACCAATGGATTTGTGAAAAGAAAAGTGTTTCATTTAGTTCAATCACAAAAAGCGGTGTGCTTAGAAGTGTTATAAAAATAGGAGACAGTGTGAGTGATTAAAAAATGTCCTGAAATGAGTGATTGAAAGTGTTCAACAAGTGTGTTGAAATAAATACTTCTCTCAGAACAAAATACTGCTCTGTAAACTTCATAAAACTGTGCTCAAAAACTGGAGGGTGGGGAGTGGGGATAAGTGTTTGTGTCCAAAAAACGTTTTCAGATTAATCGCGAATATGTTACAGTGAAAGACCAAAATTTGGTACATGTCGGCATGCTCTGGTGAGTTTAACTCTCGTATAATTCTAGAAAGATCGAGTATTTCCGGCAAACTTCCGGTAAATGTATCCCCCCTTTCAGTTTCCGATTTTTAATTCTATAATTGAGACAAAAAAAGGCTCATTAATTGCCTTTTCCTTTTTGAGGACTATTCGTATAAAAATAAGGGAATATAGCTTGTTTATAGCTTGTTGCATACCCCTTCAAAGTAAAATTTTATGCTGCGTACATATCAATCTTTACAAATAGTAAACTAATATAAAAAGGCATTGTGTGTTTTTTTGTGTCGCAAAAATAGTTAAAAATCTGTAACCATGAAAATATCTCAAAGAGGGTTTAGAAAGGAATGTAGTGTGTTGTGATATGTATAGCAAGTTGAGCTACCACGGTAACAATATTGTTTTTTTCTTCAGGTAATAGGAAAGGGTAATTGGGGTTGGGGTAAACCGAGTTGAGGGTTCAGACATAAAGTCTAAGACCAAAAGGTCTTGAAAAGGGACAGAAGATCTACGTTAAAAAGGTCCGAGTGACAAAAGGTCCGGCGAATATAAGGTCCAACGGACATAAGATCCAAAGGACATAAGTTGAAATGGGATACTTTCATAGCAGGGGTGCCCATCCCCCCCCCAAGCTCAATGGCGCAAATCCCCCCTAAAATTTTTCACAACCCTCTTGTCCTTTTTATTTTCACCCCTCTTTTTTATTTTATTTTTTTTAAATATTATTTATTTTTTAATGTTATTTATATATTTTTAAAAATTTATTTATTTGTTTTCTAAAATTGTAACTATTTGTTTACATATTAATTTTTTAAAAGTACTATTTATGCGCAGAATATAATCGCTTTTTTCCCCTTCCAGACATTCCAATCACACACACGAAAAAAAAAAAATAATAATAATAATAAGGAAATAATTCAAATTAAAAAAATAAATTAATAATTTAAATAAATAAATTAGTTAACTCCCCCCCCCAAAAAAAAAATTTTTTTTTTAATGGCGCAACTTGCGCCATAATCCCCCCTTGTGGGCACTCCGTTTCATAGCAATTTTGGAGGAGTATTTCAACTTAAATCCGTTCCGATAGCGCGCCCGCTTTTCACTGAGCTTCTCCTCTCCTCCAATTACAGGCAAACATTGTCAAGGCCATAGCTCAACTAACTAGGACCACACTATATCCAGTGGCGTAGCTAGCGGTTGGCAGGAGTGGCTCTTGTCACGGGCGCAGTAACCAGGGGGGCGGCATTTTGACTGATTAAAAAAAAATCAATTCCAAACAGACTAAAAAATTAAAATTTGAAAGACTCTCCGAGCAGCGCAAACTGCGCCCCCTCGCTACAAGACAAAAGATTGGGAACAGTGGCGTAGCTAGAGGTTGGCAGGAGTGGCTCTTGCCACGGGCGCAGCAAACCAGGGGGGTGGCATTCTGACCGATTTAAAAAAAAAAGATCAATTACAAACAGACTAAAAAATTAAAATTTGAAAGAGACTCCGAGCAGCACAAACTGCGCCCCCACGCTACAAAACAAATGATACAAAATGTGCAACATTGCTTTGGTAGATTTCGGTTGGATACAAGCTTAAATCTATCTGGCAGGATAAAATTTAGTTATATGGGGTCTGGAGTCTGCATAACAGGCCGATCTGAAATCGGTCGTAATCGGAGTAACGTTTTCAAACAAAAAAAAGTTAAAAAAAAAAAAAATGATAAATCTTTTTTTAGTGAGTTTTGATTTTTTATTTTGGGAATTTTTCTATTTTATATGTACTTTAATGAAGGGCTCTCACTTTTAAACTGTATATAGCTCTTCTTTGTTCTTTATACTCATTACTGTTTTAGTATTATTGGGAGGGATTGAGATCGATTTGTAATCAGGCCAGTGCAATATGTTTTGTGCTCCAGTGGCGTATCCAGGAATTGATTTTGGGGGGTGCACATCGAACATCGACACTGTGATGAGAAAGGAAAAAAATCAAGAAATATGGTGAAACTTTAAAAACGCAGTATTTCGATTTAATTTTTTCTATTGAACGTTGCTCAAAGATCATTTTCCTCTTACATTTCCACAATTACAGAATAACAATTAGTTTTGCTTCTTATTGTCGAAAACAGAAAATAATATGACAATATTTCAGTGTCCATAAAGTATTTTTCATTCAAAAAACCTGAAGCATATTTACATGAAGGTTACATGTTTCTTCAAAATTCGATGCCACCGTTGTTTATAGTCTTACAAAATCTTGGGGGGTGCATTGGTCCCTTGGCACCCCCCTGGATACGCCACTGTTGTGCTCTTTCTATTGTCAAAATAAATAAACATAGCTATTGTTTCTATGAACATGAAAACGCCAAGTGAATGTTGAGGGAAGATGCATGTACTCTACGCTACTTCAGTGGGGCGAGCCACTTTTTTTAAAACGGTACACAAATATACGTGCTAATCAGTTTTTTTTTTAAATTCATTCTCAGTTCGAGCACAGTCGTTGTGGTACTCGCAAATACCATCTCTATTGTTGTCCCGTGTTTGTATGCGCTGTATTTAAAATTTCAAAAAAAAAAAAAATCAAGAAAATACATCTGGTACTTTAAAGCCACGGAGGGAACAATTGCCCTCTCCTAATTCCCTCATAGATAATATTAGTATTAAATAACGGCGAGTCTCTGCTACATTTTAAATACTTAAAATAAAAAGTATTTATTCATAAAAAAATCGGAGACCTAAAATAGTGAACTTTTATTTCGCCTGTATGCAAGGAGTCGTATTTATTAAGCCAATTTCAGTTTAATTATG
>JAXGGA010016756.1:0-25952 GCA_038373865.1 Uloborus plumipes | reverse complement strand
TTCGAAACTATGTGAAATATGAGAATTTTTAAAACTTCTTTCCTGGAAATATCTGGTTTATTCACCAAAACAGGACCAATTAACCATAGTTTGATGTCAAGGCAGTGCAATAATTTGACCCTTTTTAGTTATTAACCTGTAATAAAATTAGATCGTAAAATATTTTGGCACAAATAATTTTATTATCTGACTGAACCACTTGGACACTTCTTATTATCAAAGTATCAGAAATTCGTTTTAGTGATTTGAGGGCCATTTTTTTCGCTACAGTTTATTTCGAACGTAATTTATGGAATTTTTAGTGTTCCAAACTTAATTCTAATTTTTTTATGACCTTTACAATTATGAAAAATATATTAAAAATAATTTTAATGGTTATAATTTTTTTTTGTCTTGGTTTTACGTAACTTTGGGGAGTTCGTTACAGTTTATTTTGAACGTTCTTTATGGAATTTCAAGTGCTCCAAACTTAATTCTAATTCTTTTATAAACTTTAAAATTATGAAAAATATATTTAAAATAATTTTAATGATCATAAATTATTTTTTGTCTTGATTTTATATAACTTTGTGGATTTTGTTTGAAAAATATTTTGTCTGATAGTTTTCTGACTTGAAAGAATTTGAACTAATGGGTATTTTCAAAATTTGCTTACATTTGCTGTCCGGAGGTTAAAAAGACGATTTTGAAGCATAACTTATATTCTAAATTCAATGCGAACAATTATTTTATGCAAGAAATACCCCCAAAAAATTCTATCACTGAAAAAAATATTGACATTTATATAAGTCTTTAAAAATGAGAATCAAGGCAAAAACGCTAGTCCATTTCCAATTTTCGCAAGTTCAACTATTTTTTATATATACTTAATTGTGTAAAAAAGTATATACACAACAAATTATTTTTATATATTGACTATTAGTGTATGATATTTATAATAAATATTGACAATAGTAATTTTTTTTCATTAAGAAATGTATGAATATATTTTGTCCGGCAGTTCTTGTCAAGTCCGTTACCCCAAGATTATTTTAGCTAAAAAAGGTATTCATTGCTGTCAAAAGATGGTAACATGTATTCAGTTAACTTAACAAACTAGTAACATAACTATTTTGTACCATTTTGTTTTCCTAAGTCGAGAAGTATTTCTGTGGCGTTTCGCACAAGATTTCTTCCAGGTGCGTATTTTTATTCTTTGTCAAGTCAGTTACCAAAGATTTTAGTATTAATTTTTACTTTTTCTCAACTTTTACCCCGAAATATTGTTTATTATACAACTCTAAGAATATGCATTTTGTTGTTCAATTTTAAAATTCGACAACCTAGCCATAATTTGACATTTTGGTTGAAATGTCAAGTTCGTTACTGGTCAAATCCGTTACCATAGTTTTGGATCAATATTTTAATAATTACAAACATCAGTTTGAGCTTCAGGGACGCAAATAATTTCAAATGAAGTTCGTTCTAGGCGTTATGAAACAGTTTAAAAGTGAGATTTCATTTTGATTTTGTATGATAACGGACGACAATTTTCCTTGCAACTTAAAGTTTTACAACGGCATTTGCGTACTTAATTATGCATCAAAGTGTACAACCAATTACTTTTTCACACACCTAAAATATGGGACAAAACATCTGTTAGTGATTCTAAAAGAAAATAGAAATTAAAAAAAAATACTTAAAAATTTTGAAATGTATGCATATGGTAAAAATGACCCTAATACAATCGACATTATAAAATTCCGAGGATAAGAAATTCAGGTTAGGATTGCCTCTGTATTATTCAAATGTAGCAATACTTTTGGTTAACTTCTTTTTATCTAAAGCATGAAGAACATTTCTTGCTATAACATTATACAGTTGTGAAATTCGGTATCATAAATATTTAGTATAAGATCAAAGGTCTACTGAAATTTTGAAACACGAGAAGCACTATTTCTAAAGTGCAGCTCTGCAAAATATAGTAAGCATTCTTTTGAGTTCGAATAACATACAAAGGTATAATACTAGACTACGTACTCCGAAAACTAGAAGAATGGGAAAATATGAAATCAATTTTGAATTACAATTGCTTATAAGATATAATACTATACTCCATACTTTACAAGCAAAAAGAATAGATTAAATTGAAACTAGTCGAGCCTGCGTAAAGCTTCCAACGCTTTCAAATATACTGTCAAATGAAATTCCTGCAGCGTTGTATTATTTGCTTTCATACTGTCAAACAGTTTGAAATGCATTCAATATGTTTTTTGTTATAACGTTTATGTGTTGTAACGAGATGCATTAAGCAATGCTTTTTTTTGCATTGAATTCTGTAATTGGGGGGGGGGGGGGGGGGTACGGCAGGTCACCGATTTTTTATTGCTCAATATGGATAAGGTGTGTATTAGCTTATTACATCATACAAAAAAGAGCATCCAACATAATTTTGAGCAACATGTTCGAGTTTTCATTTATTTTTCCTTAATTATATTTAACATGCGAAGTAATCCACGTAATTTGAAGTGCAGTTTTGAAATTCATTCAAATTTGAGAGTGATTTTTTTATGAATGTAATTCAAGTTAAAAAAAATTCAATCGCAGTTGCAATTCAAAACGTCAGCAACGCTTTCGTGGACAGCACATCTAATATTTCAATGTTTCGTTACGGTTTGTTAAATTCCGGGCTACAGATACGAGCAATGAGTAATATAGTGCTGCTGGTAGCAATTTTTGGCTAATAAGTGGTGGTAGTTGAACCATGGAAAACATCGTGAAAGCATGTCCTATGGTTAATCCTCTACTATCGTTATTTGTCTTATAACTTTAATACAGAGGTGTCCAAAAAATGTACATACACTCGTTGACAGTGAATATGGGAAATTCTTTGTCCTAATTTTCCATACAGAATCTGTGTTCTGATCTTTTTTTGAAATGTTCTGTTTGAAAAAACTAAGGATAGAACTTACATGACAATATTAAGTTTTAGAAATCGTTTTAAAACCGTATTTTATAAAAAAAATACTTTATCACTCGATTACTCTCTCATGTTATTCTATTTTTAGATATTAATTGTCAAATTTATGTACTGTTAACAGGTTTTCAGAAATATTATCTTTCAGTGTTAGACTAAGCGATTGGGACTGCCAGGGGACTGTGTTTTTAGGACTTAGATAATTTCTAGAAAAAAATTAATTTTTTATCGCTCCAAATACAATTGGCCTACAAAGTATTAAGGCTTTACTTGAATTAAGAGAGATAACTACTTTATTACACTTTTTTTCTTAAGTACTCGCCTGGACAGCCAATTACGAGTTTACAGAGAATCGTCCATATTTGTATTTTAAACATAATATTACAGGTAAAACATCCTATTTCAGTTCAATATTTTAAAATGTATACTTACAATTACATGATTGCAAAAAGACTATCATTAGCTGCTTAACAGCATCAGTACCGTTGATCAGCTGACCGAACTACGATTATCATTGTTTCTGGTGTAATGGCTGCACACGCGGTCACGATGGTTTCTCGTAGCACGTTCAGAGTACTGTCTGACTTTCTTAGGTAAAACCGTCCTCGTATTTACACATGCGTCTGATATTACGAAAAATAGGCGTGATAGGTAAGATAACAATATGGGGAAGAATAATAAGAAGCACTTTGAGCCGTGTCCAACAATGTAGAGAACGATGCTAATTTCAAATACGTAGTTCAGTTGAATGTGTCAAAAGGATAGCAAATGCAAGATTTAAATTGAAAATTTCGGAAAGTTACCACTCACAACCCATCATCTTTTTTTTAAGTAGAATGGTTTCCAAATGCTATGTGCGGCTTTCAATAAGAACGGACAGTACGTGGCTTACGTCGATAAACTTCGTCGAATAAACATTGAACTACAATATCCAGCAATATTCATAGCTGTATCTCACTTTGTTCCAAGTAGGTTCACTATCAATGAATGTGTACATTTTTTGAACCATACTGCATGTAATATCATAAGGTAAATTCTTAGGCTTATCTTGAATTGAAAATTGCGAAAGAAATTTAAAAAAAGTGAGAGGGTTTAGAGAACCGATTGTAGGACTGATTTGGTCTGCTTTCCTACACTGCAAAAAAAAGAACTGTTGCTTTTACAGTATAATACTGGCAGCCGACGTTCCAATTTAAAACTGTAAAATACACTGCAATAAACTGTAAAATTAGCAATTTTACATTTTGTCGCCGTAAAATTTTGTTGTATTACACTGTTAAAACAACAGTATAATACTGGCAGCAGAGATTCCAGTTTAAGGGGGTCTGGGACACAAAAATCGTCAACTTTTGTATTTTTTTTTTATTATTTCAAAAAAAAATCTGTTTTCTTCTCTTTAAAATGAGGTCTGAATCTTGTTCCTATCTTAGTTAGAACGGAAGATATGATAATTTAATGTAGCCGTCAGGCAACTGTTGCCACAGCAATAACTTCCCTTAAAATGCGTTTTTCGCCATGATGCATTTTTTCCGGATTTTTTGAATTCAAATTCTTATAACTCAAGAACTAATAAAGATAACGTTCCGAAATTTGGAGAACATCTTTTTCAAACAGTTTACTTGAATTTATATTCGGCAAATTTCAAAAAAAAATTTTGTTCAAAAAATATGATTTTTGAAAAAAAAAAGTACCTTCGAATTTTTCGAAATTTTTACTCAAATATTTTTAATTTTTTTTCAAATTATTATTATTAAAATTGCCGAATACAAATTAAAGCTTATATATTTGTGTTCACATTGAAGGAAAAAAAATGAAAATTGTTCAAGAATATTTTAAGTTTTTGCGATTTAAAGCGACCCCCCTTTTCTGAAAAAAATTTAAATTAAAAAATTGAAAAAAGTTTTTTTTTGTCATGTATGTGATGATTTTGCTTATTAAACAGATGGTGAATTAGTGTAAAAAATTTCAAAATTCTAAACTGTTTAATAAATTTTTTTTCAAGATGTGTCCCAGACCCCCTTAAAACTGTAAAATGCACGATAATAAACTGTAATATTAGCAATTTTACAGTTTATTTTTGTAAAATTAGCAGTTTTACAGTTTAGTACTGTAAAAGTACCAATTTCTACAGTTTATTACTATAAAATTAGCTGTATTGTATTGTATTGTAAAAACAACATTCATTTTTTACAGTGTAGGGATAAAAGACAACCTCTGATGCAGCGTATTCGGTATATCCAATGAGAAGTAGACTCTTTATGCACGATTGTAAATGATCTGTACAATTGATGAATAAAGGCAGGTTATTGACTTAATCCGAAAATTCTCTTAATTTTGTGCCCTATTGTGTTCCCTTGATTTTATCCCCTAAATTCTCGTTATGACCCCTAACCACTCGTAGGCGCTGTATTTGATTGACTGAATACAATTGAAAACATATTAGGCTTTCAGTATTAACATTTTCCAGAAACTCTTACATACATTTTGGGCGTTACCCCCCTCCCCCCATGCGAGGGATGTCAGTCGGTGCAAACGCTCTCGTAATGATGCCACTGCATTTGAGAGAGGAAATACAATTTCAAATGCATCAGAATTTCAGTATTTATAATTTTCAGTAACTCTAAAATGTATTTTTTTGTGTCATCCTCCTTTCAGAAACCAGCTGAAATGTCTCATTTGTGAGATTTACGTGCTTGATACATGTGACATATTTTAAGATGTGTGTGTGGGACGGGATTTAAAATTGAATGCAATTTATAATATACCTTCAATATTTTATAAACTTTTAAATCCATTTTAGTGCACATTTTAGAGGGGTAAATCCCTCTACAACCTACGTGGTTTTGCTATTGTATCTGATAGACTAACTTTAATTTAAAATATTGGAGAAAGTTTTCCGTCTTAAAATGTTTATACATTTCATTAACTCAAAAATCCATTGCTGGTGTCACTCTAGTGACGGGTAACAGCCAGGGCGCATCGCCCCCCCCCCCCGCAGCAACGCCGCTGACTATACTAATATAAAAAAAATCTATCTGGAGCAAGTTTCATATTAAAAACACTTCAAGAAAAGTATGTATTTCTGTTTTTAATGTATTTTTCGTTTGTCAATATTAAGCATTTTGTATACGATAGCTTTAAAAACTTCTTATTCATTGCGACTATTGCAGGCTTAAATAAGGGCGATGTGTAACTTTCAACAACGTTATACACAACTTTAAGAAGATACTAGTTCGCCTAAGCTTTTTTAAAAAATATTTTTCCTCCTTAAATCATAGTTCTTATAAAAAGTCAAATGTTCTTAACTGGAAGTCATCCAACTGGAACCGCTCAATGAAACATTTTCTTAAATTGGAAAAGAAATATTTTTAAGTTTAGGAACAAAAATATACAATGTACAGAGATTTAGGCTGAAAAGTATTTGAAATAAAGTTAGAACCTTGTTACTGTAGTTTAAATTAAGTTATTAAGTATAAGTTAGAAATAAATCGCATCAGTTTTTAAGCTCTTTGAAGGATCATGATTTTTATGATGTACTTAGACTCAAATTACTTCCTTACAACTTCTTTAAATCTTTTAGCCCCATTTATTCAAGAATAATTGTTTGAAAACTTCCTCCAGTTTTGCTGAAAAATAAAGTCTAAACTTTTATCAGCTTATTCAGTTTAGGTGATTATTAATGCATTATTTCTTTATATTCTTCTTTTTTTACGTTACGTTCGTTTTCGAGTGGTATTTTTTCTTTTTGCTTTGTTGACATAAATTATTTTCAACGAAATGTGTATTCCATAAATGATTTCGTTTTGTGCAAAAGAAGCGCGATATCAGTTCTGCACAACGAGTTATTTCTTGACATCTGTGTCAAAAAAGCATGCATATGACATTAAAAGTAATGTACATATCATATATGGCCGTTTGAAACAGGTTCCGGAAGAACGCAATGTTTCGCTAGTGAATGCCACAATTTTGAAAGTCACGTAGAAAATGTTTACCATGGAGACTAGCTCCAATGTAGAATCCTGAAGTACTGTCTGTCCATGAAAACCGCTCCTGGAACTCACGAACAGTTCCACTTAAAAAGAGGTGATAGGTTGTGGGTGATAACTTTCTGAAGTTTTCAATTTAAAACTGGTATTTGCTATATCCTTTTGCCATATTCAACTAAACTATGCATTTGAAATTAGCATCGTTCCACGTTGTTTGATAATGTTCAAAATGCTTTTTTTTGTTCTTTCCTTATTATTATCTTACCTAACACCCTTATTTTGGTAAGATCAGAGAAGACCTGACGCATGCGTAAATGCGCCGAAGGTTTTAACTAAGACACTCAGATAGTACAGATAATTTTAGTTGACCATTTCTAGTTCACATGACTACTCCAAGCCAGTATTACCAGTAGTAGTTGAGCAAGAAAGTGTCAACTATCAGACCCCTATTCCTTTTTTCCAGTTAAAAAAAATGACTCTTAAGGTAAAAAGTTTATCAAAATGGTAAATGATATAAATCAAGTAAATGATAAACCTAGATTTTATTCGAAACAGATCTTAAACTTAAAACATCCTTGTAGTCATAAGTGTTGTTTTTTGACAAAAAGTGCAGCATTAATATCATGTCTGTATGATTATATATATCACTACTAACTAAAGTAAGAACGATGTAGTTAAATAATGCTATAATTTCAACTTTAAGTCGTAATATTTATAATAGCTATAGAGTGAGAAGTATTCAATTGATTGCACAAGGTGAATAAACTAAAATTATATCTTTTATGAAATCTAGAACTACAACATTTCCATATGCGGAACAGTAAAATAACTACAACATAATAATAGTAGCATAAATAGGGGCAGAACTTTGCAATCTCATGCGACCACCATACATCTTGTTTTATAAATTTACCCCACTTCGTTTCAAAATTGAAATTACGAGATTAGTTGCGCAAGATTATCTCAGCGCTGATAACATAATCATCCTACTTCTGATGTTTGTATAAAGATTCGAAAAATTTATGATCTGTAAGGAAAAAACCTCTAATTATCATATTGATTAAATATTGAAAAGATTTGGTTCATTTACTCTGCATCAAAATTGCTTTTTTCCTCCTTCATAATATTTATCCATACTTTTCATAAATGTTATACTGTGAAGATAAAAAAAATCAATGAATAAATGGAGCGTTAATTAACTTGATCAAGCCTATCGCTTAATTAATCTTTGATTTAGTTTCTCACAGTAGTTAGTTATCTTTATATTAAAGTAAGGGCCTTTCTTTAGTTTGATATTTTCATTGAGTCTCTTACATCGAAGTTAATGGCAGACGATTTTGTATTTAGGCTGAAATTTAAATTCAAGATATAAGCTCAAGCTCCATGAACACTTTGAATTGTCATGAAATTTCAATAGTTATTAGTTTTACTGAATTTTAGTATTCTATTCGCACGCACAGACATACATGTGAGGTTCCAATTTTGAATAAAACATATTTATTTGATTATAGAGTTCAATTACGAAGCAACAATAAAAACAGAAAGAGTACGTACAATAACAATAAAACATAACAAAACTCGGTCTTGGGTGTCTTGAAGTATTCACACGTCCTTCTTTCATCACTTCGTTTGCTCGTCTGTGCTTTTGTTGATGGTGATACAGCTCTTTATTCCTTCAATTCTATATTTAGGCAGGAATTCAAGTGAAACACGGACGATCGCAACTCACCATTGCAATCTCAAATTCCCAAATTTGGATAAGTTGCTATCGCTATAAATGCTAATCGCATTGACGTCACTACGGGTGGAGCCAATAAGAGCTCACAAGCAGTCAGCGAACTCCTCTTATTCGCCAAGTAGGCTGTGACGTTTTATCTAGCTCGTTTTTCATAGGCAAACGTCACGCTGACGTCACGATGTTTTTATCAAGAAACGTTCTAATGTAATTCACTTCCAATAGCGATTGCAATATGCGATCGCCTGTTTCACTTGAATTCCTGCCTTAGAAGCTAATCAGCTTCACATGCATAGAGGACTGTGCATCTTGTGCATGTTCAACAGATGAACACAGGAAAGAATTAATAATTCTTTGGAAATATTATTGTCTGCTTTTTTGCATGTTTTTGAAATTTCTGTACCTTAGAAGCAGACTAACGTTAGTACATTTTTATCAATTTTCAGGGGAGCGTGAAAAAGACTGATGCACACAAAAGTTGGGACTAGAGCGCTTTTAACACTGGTAAGTTATTGAGAGGGACTTTACGTTACTGTCTGATATTTTATCGTGCGACCTATGTCGCATTTGCGCATGCCTAAGGTCTCTGCTGATTTACCCAAAATAGGAGGTGGGAATGTAAAATAATATTTAAACAGGGAGTGACAAGCGATTTAAAACTGAAAGTGTTGGAAAATGCGCCTCCTTAACCTATCTCCCCCCCTTTTCAAATGGAAGCGTTCGTGGCTGCCAGACGCAGAGTTCGAAAACAGACTGTATGGAATAACGTTCTCATGGGTCGATGCAGAACATACATTGTAGTAATAAAGTGAAAATAACTATTTTTGGACTAACGCTAGTCTGGGTCTGAGGTAAAGGTATGGTGTAAATTTTCATGAGTTCTTTTTTCTGCTTTATTTATTATGAATGCTTTCAGAAAATAAATCCCAACGTTTAATTATTTTTTTTTGCAATTATTTTTTGGTTTAGATGCACGTTATTATCTTAAGATTTCACTTTAAACTCTCAGATACGGTAATTTTATTTAACTTAAAAAAACTGATATACAAAACTCATGAATGATTATTCGTTAAATCATATAAACTTATATTTACGGATGCTGGTACAGCTAGTATATAGAAAAAGCTTTATAAATAAATGAAACTTTCTTTGAAATCATTGAAAAAAGACACTTTAATATTGTTTAAAATGGATTAATTTCAATTACCATTGAATGTAGTTATAAGCGCCCAAAATTATTTAATTCATTATAAAACTTAATTTGAATAAAAGTTGAAAATATCTATACATTTATCGCCATATGCTTTCTGAAAAGATATTTCAAAACATTTATCAGCTTGACTATAAATCTTGGCAGGATACGAGTTGCCAACGACATTTCTGATAGATACAAGAAGCAAATAAATATTTCAGCATGGGGTATGATGTTGAGAAATGAAAAATGATCTTTTTTCTAATCATAGAGAAACATCTGGAAATTAATCTTGCAGATCCTTCTTTTTTTTTCTGCAAGTGTTTTTCATATGATGATCTGACGACTTTTTATATCAATGAAACTAAAACTGAATTCTTATGAATGGGCAGTAAAACATTGAAGCTGCTTGTTTTTAAAGATTTTATTCAAATACATTATCTTAAAAATGTATCGAAATGGTGTTGATTATATGGATTCCAAGAGAACTCGTGCACGTTTCAATATCGTTGGCTGAAAAGTAAAACTCTAACTCATTTAGTTTAATACTTCTGTTTGAAATGTTTTGCAGAAAAAATGCTTTTAAAGTCATAAGTGGACAAAACATTAACAAAATTATAAAATACAACAAAGAAGAATCCTACCGTAAAACGGGGTGAATCGGTAAACTTTTCAGCTTTGATCATCAAAAAAGGAATTAAACAAATCTTTTTTTTTTCAATTTGATTTTTTGGGTAACAATTTCGGTCTTTGTGTTTGATATTACAAGCAAAAACAAAACATGTTGAATGGTTTTTATTTATGTATATAATTTTTTAGCGGTGTTCCGATTGACCCCGCTGATAGGGGTGAATCGGAAGACATGCTAAAATTTTAATTATTTCCAATTTAACCGGCTATGTGTCCAACAAAAGTAAAATTTATGGGGAAGAATATGAGCAGATAGTTTCTGTCCAATAAAGGTTTATTTTCTATACCAATGATTGTACAATTTGTCAAAAATCGAAGTTAATTTTGAACTCATGAAAATTATAATTAATTTAAAGAAAATGATTGTGAATTGAAAAGCCAAGATATGAATTGACTCAATGAAAGAATATACTCATGTCGTTCTCAAAAATTATCTTGTTCTTAAAATGAGCAGTTGTAGCTCGGCTTAAGGTTTTCATAACATCTTATGAGAGAAACGCTGCCTCTTCTTTAGTTTCTTGAAATCTTCGGGTTTCAGATACCGTCCTGTAAAATCTTCCCACCTATTCATCGTTGTCGTGTATAAGACTTTTACCACATAAAGTCTGAGTAGCTTTTCCCCACGTATTTTAAGTGCAAGGAAGCCTCCTCGAGCAAAAATCTTTTTAAATCTGGAACTTTCTGGCATTGTAAAATCTAGTTCCCCACCAAATGGAGTAAACAAAAATAAATCCCTGCCCCACTATTGGCTAAAAAAATTGGGGTTGGAATCTCTTAATTTTTCAAACAGTTTCTTTTGTTTTTCTTTTTATCTTTAAAAAAAAATTGAATTGGAACAACGTGTATGACATCGCAAAGAATTCTTCTTTTTATGACACAATTAAAAAAGATTGTCAATTCTAATGTGATATAAAATGTGATGTGATTCAAATATATTTTATCGATGTGATTTTTTAAAATTGGAATGCAATTTGCAGCAGTAACTGCTTTTATTTGGCAAAAAAGTGAAAATGGTAAGCTTTATGCTCTTGATTGCAACAATACTCACACCAATTTTTATTTCAAATGAACTATTGCCGGTGTAGTAGTCTATTATACCCTGTGTAACGAGAGGAGGCGGCTCAAAGTGAAATTAATTTCTCACGTTCCGCACTTTTCCCCTGATGGTTGTCATAGTTACGGCGCTATTTACTTTTTCCTCACTTAGCTTTTGCAACAATGGTTAAATGCAAACGGTTACAATTGCTTTGTGAGTAAATTATTATTCTATTGAAAAATCAACGTTTATCAAGCACAACATTTTCTCAAAAATTTTTGCTCGACTTATGTATGACTAGATTTGTTAGAAAACGTTGAGAAATAACCGAGACATGAGGGTGTGAAAAAAAAGCGTAAGCCTAATTCGATAAGCATAAAATAAATGAAATGCCTCAACAGCATTGCATAAAAACAGAGTGGAGCTGTTTTTTTTCGCACATTTTCCATGGAGACAGTGCAAAATTTCAAAACTTGATATGCCTATTTTAAAGTAACCGACTATACCAATGGTTGCTCAAAGAGGGAAAACCAAAACCCACCCACTTTCTTAGAATATGACCTGTCCAATGAGACATCTGCCTTGACATACAAAAGTAAAAATGTTTTATCTCTTCGGTAATTTTTTAAAATTATCTAACTTGTTCTAGCTGCTAAAGGTGATGTATTAAAGCATTAAAACCAATACCGCACTTGCAAATCCAGTTCTTCAGTTTTCCTTTGCGTATCACCCCTACATAAAAAATGAACACTTCTGAAAACAAGAAGTTCTGTCAAGAACTAAACGAGCCTACTTTCCCGTACATCGATACCGGCATTCTAGCATCTGATCAATATTATCTTGATTATCTGAGACTGAAAATTATGTCAAACATACCTTTTTAGCACTTAAAGCTGATTTCTCAATGAAAAAGTAAATAAACGACTAAATAAAGTTTTTTCGTACCTTTTAAAGAAAGTAACTGTTACAGTTCTTCCGTAGAAAAAATCCTCAATCGTTTTCAATAAATACATAAATAAATAAAAGTACAAAGAACATACACAGAAAGGAAAAAAACTCGTTCGTTAATAAAATGTCTCGAATTTCATTTTTAATCCGTTGCCAGTTGTTAAATATAATTAAAGAATAAAATGCTTTCGCGAATGAAAAATTTTTGTTACAAAAAAAAAAAAAAAAATCGTCTGCTAAAAAATAATAATAATAATAAAAACAAAACAGATAAATAAATAAACGAAAAATCGTCTGCACAGTCAGTCATTTTTTTTCTGAGCCTGCATTTCCGCCATGTTTACGGAGTCGGAGTAGGAACCAGTCCTCACAGAAGATTATCCAGAAAAGTACTTTACATGCATTATTTATCAAAACCATTTCCTTACAAAATTAGTTTGAAGGAAATCTGCCTTTAAGCTCAGGATCTACATTAAACTTAAATTTCCCCGTAGGCGCTAATGTTAAGGTTTTTTCTGAACGGTTCAACGTTGAACGAAAAATGGTTCGCATCAAAAAGCGAACTATGGGAATGAGAATCTCCGAGATCTTTCAAACAAAAAAAAAAGTTTATTCAATTCGGACGGTTCACTTAAAAGTTATTAGGTGGGGAAAGGTTGCTTGAACGGTGCAATGTTGAACGAAAAAATGTTCAAAATTTAAATATGGTAATGAAGTATCCTTGCTGAGATCCTTCGAACAAAAAAAAAAAAAAAAAAGTTTGTTTAAATTCCATTGTTCACTCAAAAGTTATTAGGAGCTTGTTTGAAGGGAGCTTGTTTGAAAGGTTCAATGTTGAACGAAAAATTGTTCAAATCGAAAATGTAAATACGGGAATGAAGTATCCTTGAAAAGATCTTTCCAACAAAAAAAAGTTTGTTCAAATCGGACTGTTCATTAAAAAGTTATTAGGGGGGTGGGGGGACAGACTGACAGATGCACAAGTTCCCCATCGTAATACCCTACTTTCCAATTTTTATTTTTTCAATATTCATTTTTCTTTTTTATTTCTTTTTTACTTTTTTTTGGATTTGGAGATATTTTTTTGATTTGGCGATATTTTTTTGACTTGGAGATATTTTTTTGACTTGGCGATATTTTTTTGACTTGGCGATATTTTTTTGACTTGGCGATATTTTTTAGATGCATTAAGCCACTTTTAATGCTTTTTAATCTTTCTTTTATTTTTAACGGGAAAGTAGGCTAAACAAGAAGTTCTGTCAAGAACTAAACGAGCCTACTTTCCCGTACATCGACATCGGCATTCTAGCATCTGATCATTATTCTCTTGATCATCTGAGACTAAACATTATGTCAAACATACCTTTTTAGCACTTAAAGCTGATTTCTAAAAGCAAAATATACCCCTCTCATAGACATAAAAAGTAAATAAATGAATAAATGAAGTTTTGTCGCACCTTTTAAAGAATGTAACTGTTACAGTTCTTCCGTAGAAAAATTCTTCAATCGTTTTCAAAACAAAAAAATTAAAAGTACAAAGTACATCAAAACACATTTTATCAAAGAAAGGAAAAAAAACTCGTCCGTCGATAAAATGTCTCGATTTTCACTTTTAAACCGTTGCCAGTTGTTAAATATAAATAAAGAATAAAATGCCCTCGTTAATGAAACACTTTTGTTACAAAAAAAAATCGTCTGCCAAAAAAAAAATAATAGTAATAAATAAAATAACACAAATGAATAAATAAACAAAAAATCGTCTGCACAGTCAGTCATTTTTTTCTGAGCCTGCATTTCCGCCATGTTTGTGGAGTCGGAGTCGGAATCAGAGTCCTCACAGAAGATTATTCAGAAAAGTACTTTACAAACATTGTTTATCAAAACCATTTTTTTACAAAGTTAGTTTGAAGGAAATCCGACTTTAAGTTCCAGGATCAACATTCAGCTTAAATTCCCCGTAGGCGCTAATGTTAAATTTTTTTCTAAACGGTTCAATATTGAACGAAAAATGGTTCAAACCAAAAAGCGAAATAAGGGAATGAACCTCTCCGAGATCTTTCAAACAAAAAAAAGTTTATTCCATTCGGATGGTTCACTCAGAAGTTATTAGGTGGGGAAAGGTTGCTTGAACGGTTCAATGTTGAACGAAAAAAATGTTCAAATTGAAAATTTAAATACGGGAATGAAGTATCCTTGATAAGATCTTTCGAACAAAAAAAGTTTGTTGAAATCGGACTGTTCACTCAAAAGTTAGCATCGCGGGACAGGTTGTTTGAACGGTTCAAAGTTGAACCAAAAATTGTTCAAATCGAAAAATCAAATATGGGAATGAGTTGTACTCGCCGAAATCTTTCCAACAAAAAAAAGTTTGTTCAAATCGGAATGTTCATTCAAAAGTTATTAGGGGGGAAACTTTGCTTGAACGGTTCAATGTTGAACGAAAAATTGTTCAAATCGAAAATGTAGATACAGGAATGAAGTATCCTTGAAAAGATCTTTCGAACAAAAAAAAGTTTGTTCAAATCGGACTGTTAACTAAAAAGTTAGCATCGCGGGACAGGTTGTTTGAACGGCTCAAAGTTGAACCAAAAATTGTTCAAATCGAAAAATCAAATATGGGAATGAGCTGTACTCGCCAAGATCTTTCCAACAAAAAAAAGTTTGTCCAAATCAGAATATTCATTCAAAAGTTATTAGGGGGGGGGGGGGGACAGACAGACAGATCGACCGACAGACCGACACACAAATTCCCCATCTCAATACCCTACTTTCAAATTTTTAATTTTTCGAGATTCATTTTACCTTTTTATTTTTTTAACTTGGCGATATTTTTTGGACTTGGCGATATTTCTTTTAACTTGGCGATATTTTTCGGACTTGGCGATATTTTTTAGATGCATTAAGCCAATTTTAATACTTTTTTCGTCTTTCTTTTATTTTTAACGGGAAAGTAGGCTAAAAAGGTGGAAGCAAGTGCCTCTGCTTTCAATGTCAAACTATAGTTGTTAAATTACTTCAAAAAAGTTATTTCGGCAAAAAGTGTGGCTATATTTAGTCTCTAATCGTAAATACGCTGAAAAAGCCAAAATCTTATCAAAATATTTAACCATTTTCCAATAAAAATACTAAGTATTACAATGCGAAAAAATAGTTTCCTTATCTATATTAGAAAATGACAATTCATCTTGACAATGAATAAAAATACAATTTTGGTTTAAAAGTAGAAAAACAACTCAAATTAAAAATCTATGCTTAATTATATCTTTTAATGCTAAATATATAAATAAAGAAATGGAAAAATGCAATGTAAATAAATTAAGCAACGAAACACTATCGTAACCATTTAAGATAGTTTTAAACATTAACTTGAGTTAAAAATAGGAACTGTGGGCAAAATAGTGTGAAAATTTTAGGATTAAAATAGAGAAACTAAGATAAACATGATCACAGAAAAAAAAGCGATCATGACATTCTGCTAAAACACGACTTTTATTTTCAGAAAGGAAGCAAAGTGATTATTATTACAAGTTATTTATCTTCCAGATGAAATTTGCATAATTACTACAAAGTTTTTTTTATGAAATTAAAAAGATAAGAAACGTTCAAAATGCAGAAGTCGAGAAATTTGTGAGAAATACTTATCTTTTTCTTTCAGAAGTCAAAAATGTATTTCTAAAGATAACGCTGCATTTACTTAGCATTTGTGCGCTATTCATATCTTTGATTTTTTTTAAAAGAAAACAACTGTAACCGTCACAAATATTTATCTGACGTTTGCTAAACGTCAGATAAATATTTACGACGTGTTCATTTTTAAAATGATAAGAAAAAAAGGAGCTTCTTCCTTTTTTAATGATAAATTTCAATATTTAATGAAGCTACGTGCAAAACTTTGTTTTCATATATGAAGTCATAAGCTAAAAGCAGGGACGTCATTTCGAATTTTTCCAGGGGGGGGGGGGGGCAAAGGGTGCATACACAATGCAAAATTTACCAAAAAGTGCAAAAACCACGCCCACTTATATGCCAATACATTGATTTCCAAAAGTCAGGGGAGGTAAGTCGACCCCCCTGCCCCCCTACATGGCGGGCCTGACTAAAAGGTAAAAAATAGTGATACAGATTCGTTAGCTAATAAGGCAGTAAATGACAGACTAGAGGTAAAAAGTATATTCTACTGAAACGGTACGTTCTTTTTCCAGTTTTTTACTTCGCTTCAACATAAAAAGTTTTTTCTTCCTTAAACCTTTATGCGCCGATGGGACTTAGAAGCCCAGTTCATATTTTATTTATTATTATGAATCCTAAATGGCTGGAATCATGCTGAAGCTTTTAAGTACCACACTTTATACTTCTTTGAGAAGCCGACAGATGGTACCTGCAACCGGAAACAGTTTTCTTAGTGGCCCTAAGGCGTAGGGGGCCTTAGACCCTACTGATTTTCAAAATTTGATAAATTAATTTGGGACATAAAGGGTTAATAATATTAAAAATAAATAAAACCGTTCGTGATCCCTCCGCAAAAGATTAAACAACATTTTGGCGAATTTGTAATGATGTTTAAGCTTTTAAAATAAGATAATTTTCACGTATAAAGACATGATTTTTTTTAACTTTCAGTAATTTTACTAAAACAGTCCTATAACCGTTGTGATTCTAAACTACAAGAGAGGTTTTGGAAGTTCATATTGTTCTTACTGTAAAGTACAACAAAAACTGTTCTTATTACCATGTTTTTTTTTTAATTTTTCATTATTAACTTGGTTTGGTTCTTGTCTGTTCGGGTCAACTTTTGCAGCTCCATTTTCACCGAATTCCTGTGATCGGATTCTTTAGTAATTTTGCATGTAACCATTGCAATGACAATGTAATATTCTATAATCAAAGTAATTAACTAACCGTTCATTAATATTTTATTCCGACTTTAACCATTATATGTATAAATACTCTAATCAAGTGTCTCCCAAAGTGGTCCACGGAGACCCCCAGAGGTCTCCTCGAGGGCCGTGGTAGCCCGATCGGTAAGGTGTTGGACTCGTGTCCGGAGGGACCCGGGTTCGATCCCAGCCGATCAAAGATCCACCGTCTTGATTAACGGTGGCGGGGGGACATTAAAAATGTCGTGGTCACGAAACGATACCTCTGGGGGTGCTGGGCCAAGGGTTACCCTCGATTCTGGTTCAAAAAAGAACAGAACGCTCTTCAGGGTCCTATCCCGGTTTAACCACGAGTTGTGGCAGGTATGGGGGACCCTGGACGGGGGTGTGTGAAAGGGTCTCCTCGAGTTTGAAAGGTCTCCCTATAAAGGAAAGAAAAAAATGGGGGTCCACAAGATGCAAATAGGGGTCCTTTTGTTGATGCGCCAAACTCTGTCCCACTTAAAAGAGTGTTCTTTTTTTCCCTTGTTCACCTATATGTCACCATATGTCAGAATATTAGCTGATTTAAGTTGCGTGCTATTACTTTTATGAAAGTAATAAAGTGCATAAAAAGTTACTTTTTTCCCTTCATCTGTTTTCTTTTCACTTAAATTTTAATTTTTTGCTCTGCAGTATAACTGTCAAACTGAATCTTTTAGAAAGTTGTCATCTGGTTGTTTTAGAACATCAATAAATGGAACTTAACTAGGGTGAGTTCTGGTAAGTGCGTCCACGGGGTAAGTGCGTCCACTGAGAATTATATGAACACTGGGTTGAAATGGCTTCTGTAACACATCGACTATGTTAGATAACTGTCTAATGATAATTTCAATAGGTAGAATTCAGGCCTGGATTCAATATACGAAACACAATCAGAGACAACTTAAATGTTTTCAAAAAAACTCCCAAGTAAAGATTGAGAAGGTTTTGTTTCACTTTCTCTTGTAGTCACACCAAGCAATTGAAGTCAAGAAATGCAAGTTGTTTCTTTTGAGTAATAGCTACTAATAACATACATGGGGTATTTTGATCAAATACTCTGAATAAAATTTGTTTATATGACGGTACGCACTTTCCCTTTCTTTAAAGTAAGGTGGGGGTAAGTGCTTACCATTATGATGGGGCAAGTGCGTACCACTATCATGAGGCATATGCGTACTATTATGCGGAGCAAGTGCGTACCATTATGATGAGGCAAGTGTGTACCGTTACGTGGAAAATCCAACTCTCGTAATTCACCTTTAATTTTGCTTATAACTCTTTTATAAGCCGATTATAAATCCTACGTCATTTCCATCAAGTGTTTATATTTACATTGATTGCGGCATAAGATTTCAATTTGATTCATTACCTCTGAAATATATTATATTTGGCTTTTAGATATCAGTTAGTAAATTTTTTGTTGAAAATAGCGATCATAAGCTATACTTAATTTAAACCAGAATGACAAATGAAGCAATGAAATTAAGTGAAACACTAAATGAGGAACCAACTGATTCAAAAAACGAAGGTGGAGTAATAATTAAATTATATTTAAGAAAATTAAGAACACCTTGTGAAAAACTATTTCAATGTACCAGAAAAAAAAGTACAAGTATCATATCATGATCAATTATTTTCTTTTTTTTTTTGCTCTTTATTTTGTGTTTTTTATTACTGCTGCTAATTCTAATAAGAAAAATATTTTAAAACCGTATTTATTCGGAAAAAAAAAAAAAACGAATTGTTCACTCAGGTCACCTAACGATCTACTTCTACTATATAAATAGAAGTAAAGAAAATCACAGGGGTACGCATTTACAACAACGCTATTGGACGCACATGCCTCATCTTACATTTAAGAAGGGGTAAGTGCGAACCCTGGCTTAAACACAGACTGATTAATGTATTAAACTAAAATAAACTATTTAGACTATAAGTGATTATTACTAAATAAAAAAAACTTTCATTTGCTCACTTGGTCTTATTAAAAGAACAGAGGAAGAATCACAAACACAACACTCTCAATCTTCAAATCACAGTTGCTTTTAAGACACGTGGGATATCACTGATTGCGTTTCATCCATGCAAGCAAGTGCTGATCTCTAGTATTAGGAATTATCCCAAGGCAACTACCTAACATATTTAATATGTGCCAGAAGTTTTTTCCTGTTCATATTCACATAATTTAAGGTGGACGCACTTACCCCGCTAGGTAGGGAAAGTGCGTACCTTAGAATAGGTGTCATAAACCAGGTCACAAAACCTATGCTTATGGTTTATTTGACATATTATATGCTTGAAAATCTTAGTAAAGGATCTGGAAAGAAAACTAAAAAAAAATTGTGAGTGTACAAGATTTTTCAACAGAGCAGCATCCTTGAGAACATGAACTTTGAAAAAAAGGGTACGCACTTACCAGAACTCACCCTATTTAATTCCCGGTTTTAGAATGACTGAGTTATACTATTACGATTCCTGATTAGTTTTGGAACGACCTCAGGGAAGGGGGGGGGGGGTCCACTGGAAATTCAAAAACTAGGCAAGGGGTCGTGGGAACAAAAATGTTTGAGAACACCTGTTCTAATATAAGGACGAAAAAATGCTTGCACAAATTAAAATAAAATATCTGTAGGAATGACTGATTTTTTTGCCTCATTATAAAACTTATTACAATGTTCCAATGTAATAAGAACCTGAATTATAATTGTTCTTCGCTTAAAACGTAAGTGGACCTTCTATTGAAAACTCATTGTTGATCATGGTTAATGTTAAATATGTTTTAACGTCTTAAATTTTTAAATCAATATACATATTTGTGGCAATTTGTATATGAAAAGGATTTTACAGATTGGCGAACTTTCGATGTAAGTACTGGAAATGTAAATAAAATTTTCTCATAAAAGTGTTTAAATTCGACTGCCAAATGACCTACACAATACTAAAAAGCGGAAAATAATTGTGTAAACAGAAAAGAGGTTTAAAATTTGTCCTGTTTTTAAAACGGGCGAAAATTTAGAAATTAATTTCTTATCATGTGGTGCGGAAAACACAGAGCGCGAGTTCTTCATGACCATTAGAGGTGAAAAGAGTAGAAATCAGTGAGAAAACTTAATTTTTGTTATCATCATTTGCAGTGCAGTAACATTTCCAGTTAAATTTTAAAGCAACTATTAACTTTTGCTTGAGACCCACTTTTTTGCGTATGTACGTATTATTTTTTGTATATTTTTCGTATTATCCGTGGTATTCGCTTATGAGCGGTTACGGTGCCACACTATTTCGCGGAGAGTACAAAGAAAGCCATAAAATGGACGATAAGAGGAGAGAAAATAACAAATTTCAATCAAAACTGGAGTTTTATCCCCAGGTAAGGTTCTCACATACTTCATTTATTACACTGTAAGAAATAGATGTTTTCGTTCCTTATGATGAGGAATTATTTTAATATTTAGCATGGCATTAGTAGGGTGGTATTTAAAATCTTTCAGTAAAGTGATGCAATAACTGAATTGTGGTCCATATGAATACAACATTAGGTACAGATTCTTGTTCATTTGCTTTGTTTTTATAACTTTAACCAATCCCTCCTTCATACTAAGCAGTATTAAGGTTCCACTTAGTATTACGGGAGCGTTGCTTTAAGTGGTGAGACAGGATTTCGTGTAACATAACATACATTGAAAACTGTATGCACGAGTTTTACTAACTGTATTCACGAATTCTATATGCCCAAATATACAGACTTCAGTCAGTATATCTTTGAAACTAGGGATGAAGTCAGTCAAAAAACCAGTCAAATCTTTGACAAAGAGCTTTAGAGTTCACAAGAAGATTTCAAATGCATGCTACTTCATGACTCAATCTCGGCAAGATCATTAGAATTCAATAAATCATTCTTCGGATTATTTCTGTGATGAATGAATTCTCGTACTCAGTTCATCCCAGCAAAAAATAAAGCTTCATTTTCAGATAGAAAATCATTTCAATTTTGATTGATGAGCTAAAATTTTTTTTCTTCCCTCGATTGGTTTTCTATCGTTTCAATTTTTGGAGACCTTCATGCACATTTTTAATGAATGTGAAGCAATTTTATTATTAACTAGCTTATTACCCGGCGTTGCCCGGGTGCTTGATAATACATAAGCTCTAAAAACATTCAATCATATAAATAGCTCTAAAAAAATTCAATCGTAAGAAATTCATCACACAATATTTGTGCCAATTTTCCAAGGTAATTAGAACTGCTTTTAACTTATTTCATGCTAAAATGAAAAAGGTGAACCTTAAATTGATAATTCATTGTTAATCGTTATCTTTGTTGGAAAATACTCATATTTTTAAATGTGTTAAATTTTATCAATTTGTATGCTTAAAGGCTTATCTCTATTGCTCTATACATACGGTATTGAAAGAAAATGGCCATTTTGAGACAAAAAATTTGGATATTGAGCTTTTCGGATTTTTTTAAAATTTCAAAACCCCACTTAAGTGGATTCTATTGCATCAAGGAGCCTTTGTGCCAAGTTTGATGAAAATCCGACAAAAACCGGATTTGTATAAGGAGCAAACATTCGCACAAATATACATACGTCCGTTTTTATATACATATAGATTTTAAGCAATTTTATTATTTTTTCTTAACTAGCTGACATTTTTGGGACAGTCATGAAACGTTTCATGGAAGAAATTCACTCAAAAGTTGAAACTAACAAGAAGTTCTGTCAAGAACTAAACGAGCCTACTTTCCCGTACACCGACATCGGCATTGTAGCATCTGATCAATATTCTCTTGATTATCTGAAACTGAAAATTATGTCAAACATACCTCTATAGCACTTAAAGCTGATTTCAAAAAGCAAAATATACCCCTCTCATCAGATGAAATAGACACGTAAAAATTAAATAAACGAGTCAATTAAGTTTTGTCGCACCTTTTAAAGAATGTAACTGTTATAGTTCTTCCGTAGAAAAATTCCACAATCGTTTTCAAAAGAAAAAAAAATAAATAAAATAAAAGTACAAAGAACTTCAAAACACATTTTATCAAAGAAAGAAAAAAAAAACTCGTTCGTTAATAAAATGTCTTGAATTTCATTTTTAATCCGTTGCCAGTTGTTAAATATAAATAAAGAATAAAATGCTCTCGTGAATGAAAAATTTTTGTTAGCAAAAAAAAAAAAAAATCGTCTGTCAAAAAAAAAAATAATAATAAATTAAACAAAATAAATAAATAAATAAACAAAAAATCGTCTGCCCAGTCAGTCATTTTTTTCTGAGCCTGCATTTCCGCCATGTTTGCGGAGTCGGAGTCGGAATCAGAGTCCTCACAGAAGATTATTCAGAAAAGTACTTTACAATACATTATTTATCAAAATCATTTTCTTACAAAGTTAGTTTGAAGGAAATCCGCCTTGAAGTTCAGAATCAACATTCAATTTAAATTTTCCAGTAGGCGCTCATGTTAAATTTTTTTCTGAACTGTTCATCATTGAACGAAAAATGGTTCAAATTGAAAAGTGAAATATGGGAATGAGTCTCTACGAGATCTTTCGAACAAAAAAAGTTTATTCAATTCTGACGGTTCATTTCAAAGTTATTAGGTGGAGAAAGGTTGCTTGAACGGTTCAATGTTGAACGAAAAAATGTTCAAATTGAAAATTTAAATACGGTAATGAAGTATCCTTGCCGAGATCTTTCGAACAAAAAAAAGTTTGTTTAAATCGGACTGTTCACTCAAAAGTTATTAGGGGTGAGAGCTTATTTGAACGGTTCAATGTTGAACGAAAAATTGTTCAAATTGAAAATTTAAAAACGGGAATGAAGTATTCTTGATAAGATTTTTCGAACAAAAAAAAGTTTATTCAATTCGGACGGTTCACTTAAAAGTTATTAGGTGGGAAAAGGTTGCTTGAACGGTTCAATGTTGAACCAAAAATGTTCAAATTTAAAATTTAAATGCGGTAATTGAGTGTCCTTGCCGAAATGCTTCGAACAAAAAAAAATTGTTTAAATCAGACTGTTCATTCAAAAGTTATTAGGGGTGACAGCTTGTTTGAACGGTTCAATGTTGAACGAAAAATTGTTCAAATAGGAAATGTAAATACGGGAATGAAGTACCCTTGAAAAGTTCTTTAAAACAAAAAAAAGTTTGTTCAAATCGGACTGTTCATTAAAAAGTTAGTATCGCGGGACCGGTTTTTTGAACGGCTCAAATTTGAACCAAAAATTGTTCGAATAAAAAAATCAAATATGGGAATGAGCTGTACTCGCCGAGATCTTTCCAACAAAAAAAAGTTTGTCCAAATCGGAATGTTCATTCAAAAGTTATTAGGGGGGGACAGACAGACCGACAGACCGACCGACAGACCGACAGACACACAAATTCCCCATCTCAATACCCTACTTTCAAATTTTTAATTTTTCGATATTCATTTTACCTTTTTATTTTTTAACTTGGCGATATTTTTTTGGACTTGGCGATATTTTTTTTCACTTGGCGATATTTTTTAGACTTGGCGATATTTTTTAGATGCATTAAGCCACTTTTAATACTTTTTTCGTCTTTCTTTTATTTTTAACGGGAAAGTAGGCTAAAAAACTATGACCTAGATCTGTGGTTGAATTGCTGCATGTTTTACCAAAAATGAATATTTGCTTTTATAAAAATTACTAGACGGGTACCCGGCTATGCCGGGGTTTCTGCTGGGTGTATGGTGTTTTAGTGAAACTCATTCATGAATTTTTCAACATTAAAGTGCATATCTATAAGCAAATGGCTATGTTATGGATAAACGAAAAAAAAAAAAAAAAACTGTATTACACACCCTAAATACAAATGCAAGCTACAAATAATGTTTAGGTAAATAGGACCTACCTAATTTAGAAATTTGTTTGACTATAAACACTTTCTATTCTCTAACTATTGCCAAAATCAATTCACTTTTTAATTAACCCGTTAGCGATTATTGGCATAGATGAATATAAAAATCCTAAGAAAGCAATAAATTTCATACTTGCTCCAGATAAGCCTAGGTTCAAAATTTTCATCATGATTACCATTAATATTGCTGTTGCGAGGCAACCAAATTTTGCAACAATGGGTTGAAAATTTAATCATTTAATGGGGAAATTACATGAAATGTACTATTTTCCATAATAACTTTTTTAAACTAAGCTTTTTAGAAATAAATTATAGCTTATCTTGCTCCCTGTTACTGTAGCTATCTACGGTGAAAAAATGGTTAAAATCGGTCCTGTAGTTTGGAAGATTACCCCGAACATACATACAAAAAGTAGTCATTTATGTATATGGATTTGCCAATAAAGTTAACAAATTAATTTCAATATTGAAGTTAAGCAAGCATAGAATTGTGGATATTGGATTTTTGAAACTTGGATTATTTAGAAAGTTTGTAAAACTTTGTAAATTATCCAGGTTTTCGAGGTGATCCCTGATTCAAGTCATTAGTTTAAAGCATTTTTATAAGGGTATTTTGCTTGTATTTCGCGTAAACTTATAAGTAGTCTCCTCTGGTAATATTTATGATTAATATATATGTTCAAAAGAAGTCTTGTAAAATGAATCTTAATAATGTTTAGCAATAGTTCTCGTTACCGCGAAAATTAAATAAACATGAGTACTGAAATAATAATAAAATAAATTAATGCTAAAATATATCTAAAATATACATACACCTTTTGATATATGCAAAATATGCAACAGCATGATGAGATACGATAAATTAAGTAGCTTAGGCACACTCTCTCATTTGGAAAGGTAAGCTTGTGACTTTATCCCTCAGTAAAGCTGCGATAAGCTGCAACTTAACAGTTTAAATACATTCGAGTCCGCTTATTAGAATATCGGTTAAAAGAATATCCTGCTTAATATAATACATTTTCCGTGTACCCAACCGTTGTAATATATTATTTTTATCCGTATAATGAAACATCCCACTTATTAGAAAATTCCCTACTGTCAAAATGGGTATTCCATTAACCCATTAATGCCTAGCGTCCCTTTTTAGGGACGGTCCAAAAAGTGAGTCTGAATTTTCCAAAAATGAACATTTCAACCAAATAATTGTGTTCAATTATTACTTTGGTATTGCTTCAATTCTGTATTAACAGATTTCAGCACATAACCGCTGTAAAGTGTGATCTGTAGCCATTTGATTATGATCTTTATCAAAAATTTCATCGTTCACAATCTCAAGAACAAAAAGCTAAGTTTTTAAAGTCATTAACAAGTAAACCTATCTGTGTTTGATATATGTGCTACTTTGATAGATGTTTTAGTTTACCTTTTTTTGCAATTTTGTAAATTTTAAATTTTTTAAGGATTTTATAGCAATTTAAGAACGTCCCTAAAAAGGGACGCTAGGCACCAAAGGCTGCATTGTTTAACCGTTGCTGGTTTCTTTCTTAGAATCTAGAATTTATATCAAAAGAAGTTAGTAAATGTTTTTAGACTGAAAAACAGATAATAATTGTCATTTTAAAACTTAT
>JAXGGA010016755.1:0-25952 GCA_038373865.1 Uloborus plumipes | reverse complement strand
CAATTTTTGTGGTAGAAGAGTGATTTTTTTTTAGTTTTAAACGTTACAGTGTCAAGAATGTTTTACTAAATATGATTGATAGGACTGGGGGGCTGTATAAAAATTTAAATTTCGTAACTCTTTCAAAATTTGATTTTTTGAAAAACATTGAATAGACCCAAAATTCCTTTCATAATTTGGAGATTTTTTCCTAAATAAACTCTATGCTTATCTCTAACGGTTTAGAAATTAGCTATTGGTCCACGATTGGAGTGGACACCCTGTATATATATATATATATATATATATATATATATATATATATATATATATATATATATATATATATATATATAGTTGACCCGGCAAACGTTGTTTTGCCATATAAATAATTTCCTAGTAATTTCTAGTGTAGACAAAAAATAGCTTACTTATTGTAAGTATGTATGTATGTATGTATGGTAGAATGTGTATATTGTATGCATGTAAGAATGTGGTATATGCCTGAAATACGCATGGAGCGCTGTGAACGATGAGGGAATATAAAATAACAAAAGGCAAACATTATTTTTAAGTTATTATAACTTATTCCTTAAAATTATATATCATTAATTAAACAATTACTGCAGTAACACTATTAAACAATATCAATCTCTTAATGCTATAGCGTGAACAATATTTTTTGTTAGTCCATCTTTAGCTAACACAAACAAACTGGATGGTTTACCCACTCGAGAGCATGCCACGTATAATTGTCCGTGTGAAAAACATGGTGTTCTCAAATCTAAGCCACAAACAGACATCGTTTGGCCTTGGGATTTGTTGATAGTCATTGCAAATGCCAATCTAATCGGAAACTGAATACGTTTGAATTGAATTGACACATCTGTAGGTATAATAGGAATCCGTGGTATGAGTATATTTTCACCTCTGAACTTGCCATTTAAAATCCTGGCTTCGATCACGTTTTTCATTAATTTTTGAATGACTAATCGCGTACCGTTGCACAGCCGGGGCGGGTTCAAATTACGAAGCAAGATAATTGGAGATCCAACCTTTATTTTTTAAAAATTTGTGTCACTTTAATGGTCGTTCATTCCCCCCCCCCTCGCAGTGAAAAAAAACTTTACACAGCAGATTTTGCCTAATAACTCAACACTCATGGTGTTTGATACATTTTATTTGTTTGTAATGATGTTTTTTGGTCACAACCAATATGAAAATCACAAAAAATAGTTACTTTAATTTTTAACATATATTTATCTTCAGAATTTTTGACTTTTAATTTTACCTTGAATTTGACGTAAATGCAAGGTATAAAATACAGAAATTTATAAATGTACAAAAATTAACATAATATAATTGATAGTGCATATAATTTTTGAAAAAATAATATAAGTGCCGCAAATCAAAAACCATTTATTGCCACAATCGATTCAAAGCCCCCAAAAATGGCGCAAACGTCCATAAGAAAATTCTACAGCATCGAAGAACCCCATTGCCAATTTTAACAAAGATCCGACCAAAACTGTCATTTTGTTCTATAAAAAAGTATGGGGTAGATTCCCATGAGGGGATGTACCTGCATAAGGACATTACTGTCATTAAAATCATTCAAAAAAAAAAACATGCAGCTGTTCGAAAAAATCCTTGCGGGCCTGGATTCGATCTCATTCCATCAGGAACTTCAACCTGACGCGCATAACCACTTGACCATCGTGTCGCTCATTGAAGTAAGGATTTACGATAATACATATTGTTTTAAATGACATGAAATGTTAGTTTTTCGATCATAACTTTTTTTTCTAGTGAACAAATATCGTCATATGAGTACATGGTACCTAAGTTACACCATCTCCTATCGATTAAAAAAAATCGTCCAAATCGGTTCAGTAGATCAGATGTTATGTGCGAACAAAAAAAAATTTAGGGGTGGACTACCCCTAACATTTAGGGGGATGAAAAATACATGTTGGCCGTCTCTCATAGATACTGGATAAGCACAAAAAATTTCATCAAAATCGGTCAAGCCGTTTCGGAGGAGTATGGCAACGAAAACTGTGACACGAGAATTTTATATATTATATATATATATATATATATATATATATATATATATATATATATATATATATATATATATATATATATATATATATATATATATATATATATATTTCTACAGTTTTCGTCGAATTTTCATCTCGTCGGATTTTCATTTTCGCAAAGAGGTTCCTTGGTGTACTCGATTTCACATAGGCGGGGTTTTCAAATTTTTAAAAAATCCCCCTCAAAATTCCAACTGTCTGTCTCAAAATAGCCATTTTCTTTTCATTTTGAATATGTAGAGTAATAGAGATAAGCCTTTAAGCATACAAATTGATACAATTAACACATTTAAACATGAGTGTTCTCCAACGAAGATCATGATTATCAATGAATTATCAATTTAAGGCTCACCTACTTCATTTTAGTATGACATGAGTTAAAAACAATTATAATTCTAGTTCTAATTACCTCGGAACATTGTCAGAAATGTTGTTTGATGCAGAAAATTAGAGGTTCCAACAGATATTTAATCCTAATTGTTGCTGATCTATGCAGGGACGGACTGGCTCCCCCATGAGGGCGCTAACCCAAACCTCCAAAGGGCGCACTTCAAAATAGCACCCCCCCCCCCACACACACGCGCGTTTTTTTGCGGCAATTATCCGCAAGGGTCTCGATTTTTTTTTACAGCAAAATTAAGTTCACCGAAGAGTGCTTTGTCGCACTACTATTCCTTTATAGATTGTATGTGCTTCAGAACTTACAACACAAATGTGTAATCCTGTTCCTATCTTCATTGGTTGTAACACTTTTTATACACAATACGATTAATTTTTAGCAAAACACAATTTTTATCTTCTTTTTATCACTTACTAGCAGTACCCGCACGGCGATGCCCGTACAATAAATGTAAAGGAAGTTAACTAAATTTACTAAATAATATCTTTTCGTGTGTGTGTGTGTGACGAACTTGTTTATTTTTAGCGAATTTTTTACTTTTCAATGGAACTTTTGACACAACTGTAGTGCCAAGATTTTCGAAAACTCTCAACGGACACAGCAATATTGCCCTTGACATTTAATATAATTCACCGATTTAAATGTAATTTCAATGTAAAATTGGTCGCTAAATCTAAATTTATTAACATAGGGAACCGATTGTATCAGGTAGCTCAGCCACAACCATTCTTCCATTATTTTAATGTGAACATTAAAAGGAAAGAAATAGAATGTCTTTCGCACCATCTCTTTGAAGTGATTATAATCTAACAGTGACCTTCAAAAAAGCAAGTCTTCAGTGGCTGGGAGATTTGGTAAATTTCCCGATTGTTGCCAAACTTTACGACGCCAAATACGAAGAGTGACTGAATAGCGGTGTTACCGAAAATGTCAGAATGGAACTATTATTGTTAAAAATTTTGTGATGGCGGCATTAAATACATGTTTTAAACATGCAATAAAATGCGCTTTAGACTGCAAACAACTAACTGTTCCTTCCCAGAGCGTTTTCTTTTTCTTTGATTTGGAGAAAGTAGAGTTTCACTGGCTGGGAGGTTTGGTAAATATCCCTATTGTTGCCAAACTTTACCACGCCAAATACGAAGAGTAACTGAATAGCCATCACTAAATTTTTAAAAATAATGGTTCCATTCTGATATTTTCGGTAAAACTGAATTTTGAGGAAGTCAACTTAATAAATTTAAATTCACTTCAACCCCCCTCTGAAGTAAAATTATTATCTCCTTTAGTTCAAATGCACTCTATCTTTTAAATTCCACTTAAAGTCATGTTGAAGTTTAAATCAATTCGCCAAATAAATCAAAAAGACAGAAAATTAAGAAAGAAATAGGAGATATTAATCATCCAAATTGAATAAATTTTCAAGGCTTAAATCTATACGCAAATTTAAACCACAAAGTAACTTCAGGGACAAAAGAGCAGTCTGTCTGGAAAAATGGATCTAGTGTTTCAGTTTTGCGTAGAGTTAAGCCTTGAAAATTGACTAAATTTGATTAATTAATATCTCCTGTCCTAATTAACGGACAGAAACGTGCTAAAACTTTTCTTTTTCAGAAAAAAACCCTTTCCAGCGATATATAATGTTTTGGGGTGGGAGAAGGTTTTCTCCCCTCAATTATGGCGGATACACCAAAAATGAGACTTAATTAATTTAAAAATAATTAATTCGAAATTAAAAATTTGGCCTTCGAGATGCATTTTACTGGGACACATTCGAATTTTTGAGCCAAGTTTCAGGTCTGTAGGTGCTGTGGGGGCTTCTGGCCAGCGGTTACAAACAAACAAACAAACGAACACCATCATCTTTATACATATAGATTTTTAGCCTTTTTTCGTTATCCGCGATACCCGTACCACCCAATTGCGCGGATAATTGTGAGTATACCGTAGTTAAATTATAAGTTAAACCAGTATAATAAATGGGTGTGAATATTTGGGTGTGTGTGCGTATGCTTCTTATACAAATCCACAGTTTGCGCCGGATCTTTACCAAATTTCGTACTAAAGTCCTTAGCTGCTCAGAAATTCACATTGAAGATTTTCGGAACATCGAAACTCAAAAAAAATCCAAAGAGGTCTAATTTAAATTTTGAGCCATATTTCCTGGTTAGCCAGTTTCGTAGGATTATATTGGGGAAATAACAACAATAAGTTTCCGTCGGATCTTTGCCAAATTTGTCGCAAAGGTTTTTCAATACTCAGAAATTTCATATGGAGGGGGAGATAGGTGTGTTTAAAAAATTCCGATATAAGGTCTCAATTTAAATTTTGAAATATCTATTCCTTCACTTTGCCGTGAAATTGTACACAAATTTTTGTTTTATTTGAGTCTGATTGGTGAACATGCGTCTTTTGGCAAAACTTTTATTTTCACGGTAGACCGTGCAATCAAAGATACTTTGGTGCAATGCCTGAGACAACAGATAGTAATATACAATGACGATGTTTATTCCTCTCATTTCTCAATGAAAGTTACATTTTTTACGAGCGTGTTACATTCTGAAATGTTTTATGGAAATTTTTTACTTACTCTCATGCGGGGTCTCCAGTAAAGCGTAAATAATAACAAAAGCAAAATCTTGATAAAATCATCTTTATTAAACTGATTTAAGGCTAAAAAGATGAAATCCTTTAATATAATATACCAACCAGCGGGTGACCGAGCTCCGCTCGAGGAAAACAGGTGTCGAAGCTAACTCGAAGATTTAAATTTTCAATTGTGATTTATCAAAACATCACATGCCATAAGAAAATTTGTGAAACCATTGGTGAAAAGATAACCGGTTAAAGTGCACCATTGTAAACTATTCTAAACAAAGTTTCGGAAAGGGAATTATTCTATACAAAGATTAAGTTTGAAAAGTCATAGAAAATAAAATGTAAGTGATAATAAAAGAAAACTATACAATTAAAGAAATGGTACAAAGTGAGCAGTGTAAAGATTGAAGTGTGTTGAAGTTCAATATTTTTGACAAATTTATTTAGAAAAACCAACCCCGTGATTCCTCGTGACCAAAAACCCCAGACCCCCAAGTTTACCGGAGTTAATTAATTCTGGGGCGATTTTTGACTTGGCAACCATTCCTCGTATTACCCCTAACGTGTACCAGGGGACCGAACCCGCTCGGTTAAAGAAAAAGAGGTTTGTAAACTCGTGTTTTTTTCTAAAGTGCGAAGTACTTATTTAGATGAACTTGAAAAGCATTTTTGACCCTTTGGTTGCAATTACGCATTCAAAACAGCCGTAATTTATTTAAAAAAACACAACCCTATTTAATCCATGCTCACCGTAAAATCACACCTAATTTCATTTCATTTGGCGCCGAAGGCGCGGGAGGATTTGATGCGAATGGATGCAGAGTCTCTGTTCTCCAGTACGCATTTGGTTCCAGTTGGTTTTGACTTTCACTTCACTTCACACTCCAGGTTCCCCCCCCCCCCCGTTCATACCACAACTCGCTTTTTAACCGGGATGGTGCCCTGAAGAACGCTCTGCTCATTTTTAAACCTGGCCCAAGGGCCGAGCAAACCCTTGGCCCAGCACCCCCCAGAGGTTTCGTTTCACTTGGAGGATTTTGTGACCACGAACATTTTTAACGCCCCCCAGTCACCATTAATGAAGACGGTGGATCTTTGATCGGCGGCTAAATGATCGACCCGAGACCCTCCGGTTACGAGTCCGACGACTAACCGATTGGACTACCGCGGCCTCAGGCCCCTACATAAACGAGCCGACGCATCAAGATTACCACTCAGGATCCAGCGCGTGTGTGCGCGCGCGCGTCTTTTCTGGCCAGTTATCGATTTTTGGTAACTTTTTACGTAAATTAACAAAGCTTGGCAATCTCCCGAAATTTTGCTCTGGTAACCCTATTTCCTCAACAATGAAAAATGAAAGTGAAAGTTAATGAGTTGGATCCAAAGTGGTGAAACTTAAGCTTGATGCGTCGGCCTGTCTATATAGCGGCTCTACCGCTGCCTAGAGCCGCTATATAGACAGGCCGACGCATCAAGATTAAGTTTCACCACTTTGGATCCAATTCCTTAACTTTTACTTTCAATTTTCATTGTTGTGGAGTAGGGTTACCGGAAAAAAGTTTTGGCACATTACTAAGCTTTGCCAAATCCACGTGCCGCTAATAATTGCTCACAGTGAAAAATTACCAAAACGCGATTACTGGCCAGAAAAGACAACCACTCAAACACACAAACACGTGCTGGATCCAAAGTGGTGAAACTTAATCTTGATGCGCCGGCTCATATATATAGGGGCCTTACCGCTGCCCATACCCAATTCTAAATTTATTTTGATCGATCTCTTTTAAATTTCAAACCAATAACAATTCTATCATGTTGCCAAAAATTATTTGTTAAATACCATAAAAACATAAATTTACGCTGATGTGATTAAATATGAAATCCATTGTTAACACGCGGTTGCTATGAAACAGTGTAACAATAAGAGTAATCATAAAGAAAATGGCGTAGTAAGAAATCTTCTCAAACTTTTAATGAATCCTATCTGTAACTCCGAACTTTTCGACCGTAGCGCTTCAAAACCGACGCCAATCGATTCCCCGTGGCCAAAAACCCCAGACCCCCAAGTTTACCGGAGTTTATTTATTCTGGGGCGATTTTTGACATTACAAACATCTCTCGTATTATAGTATAGGATAAATAAAACTTTCTGTTCACAGTAATACATCTCGCTCTATTTTAAACGTGTTTATTTTCATTAAAAAATTAAAGTTACTTCTTTAGAAACAATTTCTTTGTCCTCTGGTGCTTAACAAAAATTGCATTACTTATTTGTGATTTCTGTCTCAAACGCTTTTAAAAATTCTAGCTTCTGTATTCTTAAACAAATTAAGAATCTTACCTAACTGTTATAAGTTAAACCCTCCCAAATCATTACTAGTACTTTCCAAAGTTGTCTCTCATTAGTCAGATAAGTCATGTGAATTCGGAAGTTTGAAAAAAAAATAATTTTCATAATTTGCGAGCCCTCCTCATTGTGTTAAAACCGATCTTGTAGAATAATAAAAGATCGTTATAATGCACACCATGGAACACCTATATAGATTTAAATAAAATACAATTTTAACCATTATTCACAAATAAATGGGCTTCATAACAGAGCTTCATCCTGCACTAAATAGTTACATATTAGCTGTTATGCTTAAAATACAGATTTTTTTTTCAATTTATTGTTTACCTTCGAAAAGTTGTGCGATTTATAAAGAATTATGGTATGCGTACATATAGATTCAGCGGTTTAAGGGTCTGCTGTATTTTTACTTACTTACTGCTGTTTTGATGATCCGCTTACTATTAAAATGCTCATGAAAATAGGAAGGAGCCAGTCAACCAACTAACACAATATTCAGTAAATCATTATTTAATTTTATTTTAGGCAAAACTAAACATTTTTGCCGGTAGTACACGTTTTTCAGTGTAATACAATTCAATTGCTTACTCATGTTGTTTTCTGACATCATAAAAATACCTGTCTGAAGAATCTTTTGACAACCGATTTCTCTAACCAACATCACCACTCATGAATTCGTAACCTCAATCAAGGTAGATTGACACTTTGACTCGACACACACACACACACACACACACAAAAGAGAGAGGAAAACGCACAAAAATAAGAGCGCTCACTTTGGTCTAAGACTATACTCATACTACATATCACTTTTGAGGTGCTATGAATTCAAAGTTTATTTTTTATGCTATTCATTTAAACCTTGTTCTGAAACTTTTATTAAGTACTTCAAGCGCTTCCAGTAAAAAATTAAAAAAAAAAAAAAAAAAAACACCAAAAGAGCACAGGTTCGAAGGTGCAAAAACGCATAGCGCAGAGGAAGATGTTTTTTCTTTCTTTCTTTTTTTTTTTTTTGTTAAAGGTCCTCCTTCCAGACTACCTATCACCTCTGGGGGCGGGTGGGGGGCAATGAATTAAAGTGAATTATAGCACATTATTAATTATAATCTCCTGCAGCAAACTTTTATAGACTGTTTCATTCGCTTCGAATTAAAAGAATGGTGGGGGGAGGGCACCCAAGTCAACTAAATTCGAGGGTGCAATGATACATAGGCCGGAGGGCGCTCACTTTGGATTAAACCCCCCCCCCCCCGCCGACTGGACTGCCTTGTTTCATACCCTACGAAAGTAAGGTGGAAAAAAACGAAGGCGCACAGGTTCGAGGGCGCAAGGGCGTACAACCTGGAAGGCGCTGTATTTTTTTTTTTTTGGCAAAGATCCCCCTTTCCGACAACCTATCACGTCTGTGATGCAATAAATAAAAGTTAATTATAACAGGTACATTATTGAGTATAACCATTTTCTTCAATTTTTTATAGATTGCTTTCCCTGCTTTGAACGTAAAGATTAAAAAAGGGGGGGGGGCTTTGTTCACAGCGCAAGGACGCACAGACCGGAGGGCGCTAATTTTGGATGAGATCCCCCTTACAGACCACCTATCACTTCTGGGGTACAATAAATAAAAGTTAATTATAACAGGTACATTATTGAGTATAACCATTTTCTTCAATTTTTTATAGATTGCTTTCCCTGCTTTAAACGTAAAGATTAAACAAGAAGTTCTGTGAAGAACTAAACGAGCCTACTTTCCCGTACATCGACATCGGCATTCTAGCATCTGATCATTATTCTCTTGATTATCTAAGACTAAAAATTATGTCAAACATACCTTTTTAGCACTTGAAGCTGATTTCTAAAAGCAAAATATACCCCTCTCATCAGATGAAATAGACACATAAAAAGTAAATAAATGAATAAATAAAGTTTTGTCGCACCTTTTAAAGAATGTAACTGTTACAGTTCTTCCGTAGAAAAATTCCTCAATTGTTTTCAAAAAAAAATTAAAAGTACAAAGTACATCAAAACACATTTTATCAAAGAAAGAAAAAAAAAAAGAAAAAAAACTCGTTCGTTGATAAAATGTCTCGAATTTCATTTTTAATCCGTTGCCAGTTGTTAAATATAAATA
This sequence comes from Uloborus plumipes, assembly GCA_038373865.1. Classification (NCBI taxonomy): domain Eukaryota; kingdom Metazoa; phylum Arthropoda; class Arachnida; order Araneae; family Uloboridae; genus Uloborus; species Uloborus plumipes. The sequence continues at coordinate 16,389 of JAXGGA010016755.1, read as the reverse complement.
AAGAATAAAATGCCCTGGCGAATGAAACATTTTTGTTACAAAAAAAATCGTCTGCCAAAAATAATGATAATAATAATAATAAATTCAATAAAACAAATGAATAAATAAACAAAAAATCGTCTGCACAGTCAGTCATTTTTTTTCGGACTGTTTACTCAAAAGTTATTAAGGGTGACAGCTTGCTTGAGCGGTTCAATGTTGAACGAAAAATTGTTCAAATCGGAAATGTAAATACGGGAATGAAGTATCCTTGAAAAGTTCTTTCCAACAAAAAAAAGTTTGTTCAAATCGGACTGTTCATTAAAAAGTTAGTATCGCGGGACCGGTTGTTTGAACGGCTCAAATTTGAACCAAAAATTGTTCAAATCAAAAAATCAAATATGGGAATGAGCTGTACTCGCCGAGATCTTTCCAACAAAAAAAAGTTTGTCCAAATCGGACTGTTCATTCAAAAGTTATTAGGGGGGGACAGACAGACCGACCGACCGACCGACCGACACACAAATTCCCCATCTCAATACCCTACTTTCAAATTTTTAATTTTTCGATATTCATTTTACCTTTTTATTTTTTTCACTTGGCGATATTTTTTTTTGACTTGGCGATATTTTTTAACTTGGCGATATTTTTTGGACTTGGCGATATTTTTTAGATGCATTAAGCTACTTTTAATACTTTTTTCGTCTTTCTTTTATTTTTAACGGGAAAGTAGGCTAAAAAAGGGGGGGGGGGCTTTGTTCACAGCGCAAGGACGCACAGACCGGAGGGCGCTAATTTTGGATGAGATCCCCCTTACAGACCACCTATCACTTCTGGGGTACAATAAGAACCGAATTCTGATAACGCTTATTGATTACTTTTTACATGTTTCAAACGGGTAAAAAGTAAAAAATAAGTAATTTACTAAAGTTGGAGCACTGGCAGTGTGTGGGGAGGGAGGGGTACTGTTCAAACTGTTAGGGGTTGCTTTCAAACCTTTAAAATTGAAAAAAAAAAAAAAAAACGAAGGCGCACACGTTTTGAGGGCGCAAGGGCGGACTTGGGCGGACCGGAGGGCGCACCTGCCCGCGGGCAGGTGGCCTCTACGGCCAGTCCGCCTCTGGATCTATGTTGTATTAATATGCACCTTTGCAACGTCGGGTAAAAAGCCAGTGTGTAATAAAGAAGACAAAATACAATCAAGCTCCCTTCCTTTGAATCATTTTTCTAGATCCTCCCTTGCCCCTGAAGAAAATTGTACATAACTTTATAAGTGTTGCCATTTATTTCGTAAAAGCAAGTATAATTTGTAATTAGTTTTACTTCTACGAGATTATTTTCACGAGAAATTTATCTGGCAAAACACCAGAAGTCTAGAAAACTTTTTATATAATCACACTCCGCTGCATATTTTTAGAAACGAAAACGTTTTCCCGAAAATTAAAACAAAAGAAAGTGAATCTTCAGAAGTGTTCAGCGTCTTAACAGAGATATCATTTTACTCTGGATTCGCTCTGGTGAATCTGGCTGTGAGAGAATTCGTTAAAGTTTCACGGAAACACGAATTTCGCAGTTTCCGAATCGAAGCGCCGAATTTCGAGTCGGTTTCGCCTGAACAGGCAAGCAAACATAATTCCCGCTTTGTACTCAGGCGTGGTTTTCAAGGTAAAATTGGTATGAAGCTGGAATTTATGTATTGTTAAGTCATGCCTATGGGGATCGTTTTTTTTTTCTCAAAATGAAACTCGGGACCTGCTTTTTTTCCCTTATGACCTGTGTTTTTAGTAGTTTATTATAGAAAAGAACGGAAATGAAACAGCAAAAAAGAAAAATTGGTGCAGTATTTGGTTTTTAATGAATCATCTGAGGACATTTAGTGCTGACTTTATGTGAAAATGGATTGTTTGGTAGGATTTCATACGATCTTCTTTTATAATTAAGATTGCTTTTGAGAAGACGTGATCAGCAAATGCTTTTTTGCTAGTACACAAATCATGGATAAGCAAAATTACGCTTTCGACAAGTGCATAGGGCTGGGCAAAGCAAATGTATGCTCCGTACGTTTTCCTCTGACACCCCCTCTCCCATACATATAATAAGTGGATTATTTATTACGAAAGGCTATGAAAGGTCCTGTTCCCAAATCACCCTGTTCCGAATTCTTTTTATTTCTACTTCCCACTCGAAAAATTTGAGAGGGATGTTCACGAAATGAATGCATAGGCAAGAAACGTAGGTTAAACGTACAAATTGCTCATTTATATATTAATAAAACAAAAAATATATATATAAACTGGTAGAAAGAAACGAAAGCTCTTACTGCTTCAACTTCGAAAATAACAAGGTAAAGAAATTAAAAGGCAGAATTTACACTCATTCTCCAGAATTTATAGTTGCAAAAATTAATTACAAAAATTGCAATTGCCTTTTTTGATAATGAACAGACTTATTGCAACTCATTGCATCTTTTTTTTAGCGTTTGCGCTCAAAAATCACATCAATGCACGCTCAATGTATTTTTAACATTTTAGTCACTATTTCACTAAAACAGCTTCCAAAAATTTAATGAACTGAATATATAGTCCTTTTCGACGTCACTTTTGCAAAATATTCGCCATAGTCGCCTTTTCCTCAAAATAACCAGTTTTTCAATCGCCAGTGACAATCCTAAATGTTGAAGCAAAAAGTTAGACAAATAACAAAACAAACGGGAAACATTTATTTTAAAAAGCACAAGAAAATAAATTTTCCGAAACAAAATCAGCAATGGAACACCAGTCCGTTTTGGCACCAGTACATCCTGCCTGAACCGTAATTAAAGACATGCTCCAATGTGCCAATTCTATTGAAGCAATTTATGCCAAAAAAAAAAGCGATTCTCTGTAAACTCGTCATTTCTCAGCCGAAATATATCCGAGCAGAGTTTTTTGAAATGTTCGTATAATTATTCTACTATTGCTCAGAAATTGAATTTATTACTTTGGTTTGAAAGAGGGCCAATTGAAGTTTGTGTTTTTCTGATAAATAGTATAACTAGGCAGGGGACTATGCCAGGTGACTGTGTTTTTGCTCTTTGTTGCGTAATATCTGCAAAACTATTGGAACATAATTAGTTACAGGACTCCCTATAAATTTAGGCACAAATTGTGGAGATAATAACTAATATGTTTCATAATTAAACTAATTGGCATTAATAAATCACTTCCCAGAGGACTGTTTTCGCAACGACCTTGATGCATACTTTCATCACAAATGTGGCTCTTAAACTAAACAAAGTATCGTTTCAACACGTTCGTCGATATCGAACGCGTTGAAACGATAAAAACGATATCGTTTCAGTTTTGAATTTGTGGCAGGACTGTTTGAAAAATCTCCAGACAGAGTTTACATGACAATTTTAAATTTTTTAAATACGTAATTAGACCTTATTTCATTAAAAAATATATAGTTGCGTTATTATATTTTTAGACATTAATTGCGAAAATGTATGTAGTGTTAATAGGTTTTTTGAAATATGTTGCCTTGAAGTGTTAAACTATTGGATTGGGACAGCCAGGGGACTGTGTTTTTGGTGCTTAGATAATTATAAAAAAAAAAATTAAATAGTTACCACTCCAAATGCAATTGGGCCACAAAGTATTAATGCTTTACTTGTATTAAGAGCAATAATTACTTTATTACACTTTATTGTTTTTAAAATATTCTGTCCGGACAGCGTATTAGGAGTTTACAGAGATTCGCTCTTACATCAGTGGTCAATTTGTATTTTAACCGTTCCGAGGGGCTGCCTAACAACACAAGTTAAAAACTCTTTTTGCAATTAAAATGAGATTCCTTGTAACTTGAAACACGTGTGCTCAGTATTTTTGGAAATGTTGTCTCTTAACTTTGAATTTATAATAAAATAGGATTTTGATAGTCATTTTTTAAAGCTGGACAATGTCTTCTTGTAATGTATGAGAGAGAAGGAACACATAAAAAAATAAATACGGGACAGACTAGGGTGACATAGAAATTTCAGACTTTCCTTAATTGAATCCCCAGTTTAAGAGCGTTTTTTAAAAACTTCATTCTTAATATTAAAAGTCCCCCTGTTTTAAATACCAATTTGTCACCCTGTTTTAAATAGAGGGCAGAAAGCTCTGATCAGCTTGGTTTTCTTTTTTAATAAAGCTTAAAGGAGAAAAAAAAACGTAAGACAGCATAAAGAAAAGAGTCATTTTTTTTTTTAATTTTAAGTCGGACACTTTTGATAGTTGATATCTTCAATGTCCCTAAAAATTTCTGGTTGTGTTTGGAATGCTATAACAAGAAAAAGTGTTTTTTTTTTTTTTTTTAATTTTTTTTTTTTAGAAATCCTATTTGTTTGTCCCTTAGTAGAGGTCAAAGCTTAAGGTCGTGAATAAATCGTACTAAATGTTAGATCGCTTTGATCCAAAAGCAATGAGTGACCCATGCCAATGTTTTTAGGCACGGCCAAGAGAGTTGGCCGTAGTCGAAGAGAATTCAAAAGTACACATTGCATTTTACACAGCTGCAATTTTATTTACTTATTTTTACATCGTTCATTTTCTTTTTCTGCAGAAAATGAAAAACAAACATCGAGTAGAATCCTTTTATAAAAACAAGAAGAATTTATACGCGGCTGGTACACGTTAAAAGTTCTTTATATTTTATGAATAAATCATAATCCATTTTGAAAACATCTCTTTGTAATAAAAAATCAACTGAGCAAACCCTTCGGCGCAATTTTATGAAATTTAGGTTTTTGAATCCTTTAAATCCAAACGATACATAACTTTTTCTTTTTTTTTTTCTAAGAAAGATGGGGAAAATAATTTGTTCATGAACCATTTTCTTTACCTCGTTCTGAAAAAAAAAAAAAAAAACATCGTTACATTTTTTATTTTCTTATGACTATAAAAACATGAATTCTTTGAAAAGCTTTTAAACTGATTTTTTAAACGAATGAATCGTGAAATATGGAAAATAGGGAATATTTATTGCTTGTGGATTTTTTCATTTTAAAATTCCATGAAAAAGAAGGCAAACTGTAGTGTCTGAGTTTTTCTAACTATTAGTAAGTGCTACTGAATAAAAGTAAATACGAATGCATACATACTAAAATACGTTGCATATAAAATTTGATATGCATTCATGCATATCAAATTTCCAGTAAAGAAAGGCTTTCGCTGGCTTAAAAAAGTTTCTGATGGAAATTTTATATTTCGCGGTAGGTTTGAAATAATATTTTCTTTTTTCAACATGATTTTAGCAGCATATTTTTTTTTTATTAAATTTAAGATATTTTTTTTAGAAAAAAAAAGGTGAAGTTGTTGTCCAGGTCTGACAAAGCAACTTATTTTTTCTGACGAGTTGGGAGAAGACACTGAATATTTAATTCATCCAACAGTGCATGCAAAATGCTTGTTATATAAAGGTTTTAAAAATTGTATACTATCCTCTTGCAGGAGTAGGATTTTTATCTTTCATAGAGATAGGTTTTTTCAACGACCCTCTATTTACTCTTTTTTTAGTTCTTTTAATTTCATATCATGTAACAAATTAGAAATTTATAATAAACTGCTTTTTTTTTCATTAAGCATATTCTTAAAAATCTGCTTATCTCCCCTCCCCATGTGTCCGAAACCAATATATATATATATAAAGATGACGGGCTCTGTTTGTTTGTTTGGAACCGATGGCTAGAAGCCCCCACAGTACCAATATACCTGAAACTTGGCACAAAATTCAAACGAGAACGTTATACATCGATGGAAAGGGTCTTTTGTTATGAAAAAGAAAAGTTTTGGCACGTTTCTCTCCCTTAATTAGAACAGGAGATATTACTCGAAATTAATTAAATGTAGTCAATTTTCAAGGCTTAACTCTATACGCAAAACTGAAACACTAGGTCCATTTTCCAGACAGTGCTCTTTCGTCCCTGAAGTTGCATAGTGGTTTAACTTTATGTATTAAGTTGAGCCTTGAAAATTGACTAAATTTGAGTACCGTAAAATGGGGTGTATAGGAACAGCGGGGTCAATCGGAACAAAACTTCCTGATCGTACAAATAAATTCTTCATAAATATACTATTGGGGTATTTTTCGCCATGCATTTTTTTAGAAAGCTAAGATCATAGGAAAAAGGAAAAAAATACTTTCGTCAATCTGGCAACGCTACTGGCTTCTAAGGAGGAGCACGTGGAATGCTAGAAAACATCACGTTTTCATAGACTGCAAAACTTCATATGATGTAAGAGCAAACCTTCTTATATTTTAAACCTAAGAGTGGTATGTTTCAATTATACATGTATCTGAGCAAGAGAATACCACATTAGAATTTACATTTTTTAAAAATTGTGTCATAAAACTGAAGAATTCTGAACAATGCCATAGGAAAAAAATTGCGGGATGAATCGGAACACTTGGTTCTGTTATTCCAATTCAAACTTATTTAAAGGAAACTGTTTGAAAAATTAAGATTCTAACTCCAATTCTTCTAGTCAAGACAAGGACAAGGATTTATTACTGTTTATCCCTTCTTGTTAGTAACTAGATCTTAGAATGACGGAAAGTTGGAGATTTAAAAAGATTTTTGCTCCAAGAGGTTTATTTTTACTTAAAATGCATGGGGGAAGGACTTTATGTGTCAAAATACCAGAACACAGACGGTGATGAATAAGTGGGAAAATCTTACAGGACAATTCCCAAAACCCAGAGATTTTAAGAAACTGAAGAAAAGGTAGCGTTCATCCCAGAAGATGCTATGAAAAAACTTAAGCCAAGCCACAACTGCTAGTTTTAAGGAAAAGTACATATTTTTGGAAGACATGAGTGACTTCAATTTATGTTAAATCTTTGTATTTCATTTCAAAGCATTTATTAAAATTAATTTTAATTTTTCGCAAGCTCAAAATTATTTTGAATTTTGACAAATCATAAACGCTTACTGGTATAGAAAATAAACTTTTATTTGACAGTAACTATATGTTCTTATTATCCCGAATCAATATTACTCACGTTTGTAAGACTTATTACAGGTTAAATTGAAAAAAATAAAACTTTTAAGAGGTGTTCCGATTGACCCCTATCAGCGGGGTGATTCGGAACACCCCTAAATTCCTATATATATCAATAATAACTGTTCAAAATGTTCTGTCTTTGCTTGGAATATCATAAACAAAGCAAGACCGAAGTTTTTACATAAAAAATCGAATTGAAAAAAATCTTTTAACTACTTTTTTTTTACAATCAAAGCTGAAAAGTGTACCGATTCACCCCATTTTACGGTATTAATATCTCCTGTTACTTACTTAGCCTCTGTTATTTCAAATGAAGTTGCTACTGAAATTATCCATGACAATTTTGAATTTACTGAGATTTAGAGAAACTATTTTGAGATTAAAAAAAAAAAAAAAACTCCCATTTTAAAATCAATGATGCTGAATCGTATTCTTAAGGGAAGGAAATTGATTAAAATAACAATTCTTAAAAATGAGTATATGCATCGTAATTGAACTTTGGAAACTGTTGAATTTCTTTTCAAACAAATTGAAAAAAGTTTTTAAAGAGATATTTAGTTTGAAAGGATTTTCAAACGAATAATTTGTATTCTTAACTCATTGTAAAAAAAAACATTTAGATGCTGAAAGGCAAAAGAAAATATGATTGTTTCTGAACTAATTATAAAAAAGAATAATAATAACATTAATTTCTTAAGAGATTCTGAAAAACATAACTAACGGAAAGAGCGTTAAAAAAAAATTCAAAGGACGGATAACGCCTCCTCCCTCTTTTCTTTTTTCTTTCTTTCTTTTTTTTTTTTTTTGCAAAAAAAAAAGAAAAAGAAGAAATCTTGCATCGTTAAATACTTACGAATTATTTCATGGGACGTTTTTTTTTTTTTACTTTGGCAAAAAAGTAATCCCAATAACTAACAACTGGGAGACTTATGAATATTTACAATACTTGTGAAATGCTTTTGCGAACAACTGTAAGTTTTGTTTTTCATACACACAGAGAGCACATTTATCCGAAAAAAACTATATAGTCTGTAAGAATTCCATCCCCTTAGGATTTTTGAACAAACACTACGTTACTACAGTGCGTCCCAAAAGTCTATAGACAACCACGTTTCTGAAACCACAAGCTAATTACGCGAGTAAGAGAGACGAAATTATTTATGCAAATAGTTAATGACTTCAAAAAATTATTAAAACACTTAAGCAACTCTTACTGGTCATATATTTAATTTTAAAAAATATAAACGAAAGAATTCTGTCCCAAAAGTATATAAACAATCATTATTAAAAACTGATTTAAGTATTGCTATTCAAAATTTGCATATTACAAGGTCATTTACTTGTGACACACAGGTTTTCTGACATAAAAACGAACACGTGTTTCCGTTTCTAAAGATTGGGCAAGATGCCTTGCAACGTGAGTTTTCTAAAACGGAAATTTTGAAAATCTACTGTTTGAAAGCTCATGGATGGAAAGTAGTGAACATTGCACTTAAATTTGGACGCAATAGGGCTGATATTTATCAAATCTTGTCAAAAGATAATAGTTTTGAAGCAAAATTTCGTTCTGGACGACCAAAGAAAACAACTAAGCGGCAAGACAGAGAGATTTTGAAACTAGTTTCAACCCAGAATCTGTCAACACGGTCCGTTTGAAAAGAAGTAAGCTTTTCAGTGTCAAAATCAACAGTACATCGACGGCTGCAGGCAAGTGCATTTCTTGAAAATCGCAAATTACATCGTTCGTCGAGGTTAACAAGTCGGCATAAAAACGCTCGTGTTCAGTGGGCTCGTAATCACATGAATTAGACAAATGAATGGTTAAGTGTTATTTTTAGTGATGGTAAAGAGTTCAATTTAGATGGCCCGGATAGTTGGGCACATTACTGGCATGATATTCGCAAGAAACCATGAACCTTTTTTAGCAGGCAACAAGGAGAAAGTTCACTCATGGTGTGGGGAGCACTTTTTCAATAGAACAACCGATCTTGCTTTTTTGAAAGGTCGCCAATATTCCGAAGACTAACAGAGAACTCTTAATGTACAGTTATTGCCATTTGGAAAGTTGCTAGGTGGGGACGAATGATTATTTCAGCAAAACAATTGCTCCATTTACACGTCTAATTCAACAATGCAATGGTTTAGATAGACAAAACCACGTGACTGTTATGGAATGGGCAGCCTTGAGTCCTGACCCAATAGAAAACCTCTGGGGAATACTAGCGAGAGATCTATATGCTAATGGAAGACAGTTTACAACAGTTCAAGATCTTAGGCTGCAAATTGAACGTAGTTGGTTTTCATTAAAGCCAGAAGTTCTTCAAAATCATGTTTGAAATATGCCTGATCGTGTTTTTGAAGTTATTAGAAAAAACGGCTTAAAAATTTGAATGTTAAAAATAATATAATGAGCTGTCTATAAATTTTTGGGACAGTAAAATTTGAGTTTTAATTATTATCACAAAATCTGTGATTGTATGATTAAATTCATATAAAGTATTATTATTGTATTGATATTTTTCATGATTATAAGTTGTGTTGAAATCGTTGTTTCTTTTTTTCTCTCGTAAAACTTGGAAACCTTGTTGTCTCTAAACTTTTGGGACGCACTGTAAAAGAAGACTATAACACAACACTGGATAAAAAAGTCGCTTCAACAAAATACAATTCTTCAAGCCAATCGACACTTTAACAAATCCTGAAAACGCCTACATCAATCTTTTATAGTCCCAAGGCAACAATACTAAACGCATAAGAAACAGGTGTGATTGATAAATAATATCAATCGCACTCGCGTTCTGATGCGCTGAACAAACATGACACACAAACAGCACAGACGGAATGCAATTTCCGAAACCATGTCGCATGACATAGAATATCAACACATATATCACGGACATATTCTAATGCGATCAACGTGCTGCTTAAATTAAGGCGACACAACACATTGCTGTGACAGATTTTAGGTAAAGGTATGTTACAAAGAAGGTGAGAGCGTATTTTCTGGAGAAGTTGATTTTCTTCGAATCTTTCAATTTTTGAAGCTTCGGGGGTAAGTTATTGAAAGATTCAGGGGTGCCTGTTGCCTATCCTCCCCAAGCTCAATGGCGCAAATCAACGCCCAAGAATTTTCAAACCTTTTATGCTTTTTATTCTCACCATTCTTTTTTTTTTATTTATTTTTTTTAAATATCATTTATTTATTTTATTTAATTTTAACTATAATTTTTTTATATATTATTAATTTTTTAAAAGTTTACATTTTGAGCAGAATAGAATCGCTTTTCTTTTTCCTCCCAGACATTCCAAGCACACACATACGCACACAATAAATAAATAAATAAATACTAAAGAAATGAAGTGAAATAGTTTAAATTAAAAATAATTAATTAATATTTTTATTAAAAAAATTCGTAGATAATTTAATCATCAGCCAATGATCAAGTTGCGCCATCAAAATCATGATGGCGCAACTTGATGATTGGCGCATGAATCTTAATGATTAAAAGAGAAGGAGTAACTGAGATTAAAATGATTGAAAAGATATTGCAAAACGGAGTGAATATGCTAAAACTAAAAATACTTTAAAAGCCCCTGTTTAAAAAAAAATGCGAATTACCTAAAAAATCTAGGCAATAAAGGGACAATTAAACCAGAATACGTAATGCTCTGAAGTGTATTGAGCTGAATATTACAGAAATAAAAACAAAATCCTAAATTAGTCATTAAAATAAATGACACGTTTTAGATTATGCCTAAATTGTAATTAGCCATTAAAATTTAATTGCAGTTTTCATATCAAATTCATGAACTGCAAGTGAGTAATTCTACCGTGGAAGAGAAATTCCGCTTATTAACTTTTGGAATTTCTGACGATTTTTAGCATTATTGTCACGAAAATATTAGATTTGAACTTCAGTTTAAGAAGTGAATTCCTCTATCTGTTCCTTTTCTTGAAAAGTTATGCATATTTTTTTGTCCTAATAATCTTCTCGATAAATAATATTCATTTATTTTGAGGTTTTTAAATGCTAATGGCCGTTTTTTTTTTTCATAATCGGTACAGTGCATCGGCAGTTTGTATTTTCGTTCAGAAAAAAAGTAGGCGGCCAGTTTGGCGACCAACATAACACCTTAAAAAATAGTTTTTAGTCGCCACTGGCGAGTGACAACCGCTAGTCTCGACCTTTAGCTAGTACCTTGTAAATGCTTTTTTTTCCTCTTTTATTTACGCAAAGAAATAGTGACATTTATTTATTTATAAGAGAAAATAATATTGTTACATACATTACAACTCCAATTATCCGAATAAACTGGGATTGGACCATATTCAGAAAATCAGAAATTCGGATAATTGGATTTTCTCCGGAAAAAAGGTCTATGTTAATAAATTATTGAGTGCATAAAAATTGGAGGAAAAAATATTTTAAAGAAAAGAACTTTTGTTTAATCGAATGAAAGTGCAACACTTTACATGTTAGGGGTATTTACATGTGTTGCACATTATTCCGTGAGGTTACAAGTGAAACACACTAAGTCAAAATTATTAATTTTCAGATTTTTAGTTTATCTTACACACAAAAATGAGTTGTTTCTACTGGTGAAATCCACTAAGTCATATCTTTATCATGCAATGCTACAGTGCGTCCCAAAAGTTTAGAGACAACAAGGTTTCCAAGTTTTACGAGAGAAAAAAAGAAACAACGATTTCAACACAACTTATAATCATGAAAAATATCAATACAATAATAATACTTTATATGAATTTAATCATACAATCACAGATTTTGTGATAATAATTAAAACTCAAATTTTACTGTCCCAAAAATTTATAGACAGCTCATTATATTATTTTTAACATTCAAATTTTTAAGCCGTTTTTTCTAATAACTTCAAAAACACGATCAGGCATATTTCAAACATGATTTTGAAGAACTTCTGGCTTTAATGAAAACCAACTACGTTCAATTTGCAGCCTAAGATCTTGAACTGTTGTAAACTGTCTTCCATTAGCATATAGATCTCTCGCTAGTATTCCCCAGAGGTTTTCTATTGGGTCAGGACTCAAGGCTGCCCATTCCATAACAGTCACGTGGTTTTGTCTATCTAAACCATTGCATTGTTGAATTAGACGTGTAAATGGAGCAATTGTTTTGCTGAAATAATCATTCGTCCCCACCTAGCAACTTTCCAAATGGCAATAACTGTACATTAAGAGTTCTCTGTTAGTCTTCGGAATATTGGCGACCTTTCAAAAAAGCAAGATCGGTTGTTCTATTGAAAAAGTGCTCCCCACACCATGAGTGAACTTTCTCCTTGTTGCCTGCTAAAAAAGGTTCATGGTTTCTTGCGAATATCATGCCAGTAATGTGCCCAACTATCCGGGCCATCTAAACTGAACTCTTTATCATCACTAAAAATAACACTTAACCATTCATTTGTCTAATTCATGTGATTACGAGCCCACTGAACACGAGCGTTTTTATGCCGACTTGTTAACCTCGACGAACGATGTAATTTGCGATTTTCAAGAAATGCACTTGCCTGCAGCCGTCGATGTACTGTTGATTTTGACACTGAAAAGCTTACTTCTTTTCAAACGGACCGTGTTGACAGATTCTGGGTTGAAACTAGTTTCAAAATCTCTCTGTCTTGCCGCTTAGTTGTTTTCTTTGGTCGTCCAGAACGAAATTTTGCTTCAAAACTATTATCTTTTGACAAGATTTGATAAATATCAGCCCTATTGCGTCCAAATTTACGTGCAATGTTCACTACTTTCCATCCATGAGCTTTCAAACAGTAGATTTTCAAAATTTCCGTTTTAGAAAACTCACGTTGCAAGGCATCTTGCCCAATCTTTAGAAACGGAAACACGTGTTCGTTTTTATGTCAGAAAACCTGTGTGTCACAAGTAAATGACCTTGTAATATGCAAATTTTGAATACCAATACTTAAATCAGTTTTTAATAATGATTGTTTATATACTTTTGGGACAGCATTTTTTCGTTTATATTTTTTAAAATTAAATATATGACCAGTAAGAGTTGCTTAAGTGTTTTAATAATTTTTTGAAGTCATTAACTATTTGCATAAATAATTTCGTCTCTCTTACTCGCGTAATTAGCTTGTGGTTTCAGAAACGTGGTTGTCTATAGACTTTTGGGACGCACTGTATACTAGTGAAACACACTAAGTCGCATAATTAGTAATACTTATTAATGCCCTACCATTATAATGCTGGGGATAATAATATAAAATAAGCATGCCAGAGTCAAGAATGGTTTGTAATGACCAAAAAATACCATTACTATAATTTAATTTGATTTAATTATGGCAATTCCACAGAAGTTGAAATAAAAATTTTTTGATCATCGTTTTCTCAAAATCATGTTTTTTGACTTAGTGTGTTTCACTTGTAACCCCACGATTCGTACAGTAAGTATGTGCCTCACTTGAAATGAAAGTTATTGCTTGCTGAATATCTCGAAGGGAATAGCACATAGATAGAATCATTATTTTGCGAATCACAATGCTTTTCCGTTTTAATTTCTCGTTCTGAATTTCTGAAAACGATTCAGATAATCAGAGATTTGGCTAGTAAGAGTTTGGATCATTGGAGTGCATAATTTCTCTACAGAGCGTGCTATAAAACCAAAGTTCTTGATCGAGAGTGCTAAAGCTTAAACGTTGCATATGATAAAAGTAAACTAATTACTGAAAAATATTAAAAGTGCAGAGCGAAAAATTCGTTAAGTAATTCAACGTAACAATTTCTCCACACATGGTGTGCTTTATAACTATTATTTGAAATAACTAGTCTTATCTTACGCTAAGAATTATCCATAAATATTGACCTGACCTCATGAATTTCGTGTGAACTACATTTCAGGGTGCATGTTAAAGCTGCAACCAGGGGCGTAGGAACCGGGGAAGCTGGGGGAGCTCGGACTCCCCTGGAATAGTTCAGACCGGCTCAGCTCCCCCGGAAAAATTCCCTTACTAAAACTTTCTTTTTGTAGTACATTTTTGGTGAAGAACAAAAGAAAATTCTTTTGGGAAGCTTGTTTGGAGGATGAAAAATCAGCAGTATTTAATTAACTTTTACTGCTTAAAGTGCACAATTTGTGATGTTTTTCTTAAATAATGATTTCAATCCGTATTCATTAGTATTACCTGGAATTAAACAATTGTTATCTCTTTTAAAAGGTGCATCGGACGAGAAAATAAAGACAAGATAATTATTTTCCGTTTTGCTAGAAGTGCATTTTTAAAAACTTTTCTCTAAAATTAAAAGCGTTTCAGTTACGTATTTATGATTTACACGTCCAAGAATTTGTAGAGGAGAGTCCCAAACGTTCCTTGTTCTCAAAATCATCAAAAATCGTCTAAAAGTGCATTTTTAAGGTTACAGTTTTGAAAAATTAACAAAGATGATTTTACTATCCCAGTTCCTGCCCCTAATGAAACCAAACATGGCCTAAAATTTGCTTTAAGGACTAAAATTACTAAAATTTGATTTAAAAAAAAACTCTTACCTCTAAAGTCACCAAAAATCATAGAAAATCATTTTTAAAAGGAACCACTAGGGAATTTTTCCAAGAAAAAAGTTCGAGACTGCCTATTTCTGAGCAAAGCATCTAAGGCTAGTTGCATATAAATTTCGTAAAAGGTGATTAAACTTGTCATCTTCTGGCAAAATAGTAATGTTTTTAAATTACTTTTATTCACAAAATTTTTCTATCTGAATATTTATGACTTTATAAAATTGAGCTTGAGTGTAAAGAGTGACTAAGTGTGTCTTGCCCCCCCCCCCCTCCCCAGAAAGCGCCAAGCTCTGAAGCTTTACCGGGCTCCCCTGTTTTTGCAAAGTTCCTACGTCACTGGCTGCAAAAAAAATTTCAAGAGAGCTGATTCATTTTGATTGCTTGCAATTTACTTCACCATTGGGGAGAGAAAATTGAAGGATTTTTCAAAAAAAAGAAAAAACTATTTTCATTTCAAGCAAGCCATCATTTCGTAAAAGAAACCTACTTTACAAAAAGCTTTTCATGAGAACTTATGACGTTTTGTAACTGTGTCATTTTATATATTTTTTATAAAATTTATTTACTGTAGATTAACACATGTAAAATAAGTTTTTATAATTTCGATTTAGTGAATAAAATTGCAAAAAAAAAAAAAAAAATACTTTTTTTATTTATTGTTGGAGGCTTTGAAGCCAGGCTTGAGGAGCCGGAGTCGTGGAGTTAGGGCGAACTGATTTTAGGGTAAAGGAGTCGGTGATTCCTTCTGTGAATCTGAGTCGGTCAATATCTCTTCAAGCGTTACGAAGTCAGAGTCGGAGTCGTGGAGTTGCAGACAGACTGATTTTGGAGTGAAGGAGTCGGAGTCGGGGGTCTTTAAAGTTATGTAGTGTTAATCACAATACATGTGAATCCCAAAGACAGGGCAAGTCTTAAATACATTTTAAACCATGGTAGGATTAAAAGGTAAAAGATATTATGCATTTACTAACTTTGATATAGCTTAGTAAACACACTTATTTTAGTTTCTTTTAATGAAAAAACATAGGCTGAGAAAGAACATTGAGAAAATCTAAAAACTGCGGTGAAAAGTTGAGTTTTAAAGAGAGATCCAGAAAGTAAAAATTAGTAGATAAATGAAATTGAGCTCTCATACAGGGTGTTCCGTAACAAATTGTACAAACTTTGAGGGGAGTTAGTGGGGATGATAACAAGCAAGAATCACCTAGGAACATAGGTTCGGAAACGCATAGTTGACGAGCTACATATTCACAAAGTTGTCAAATTGTGTCAGAATGGTTCGTTATTACGACGGTTGGTTATCATTTCGGCGTATTTTTTTTTTTTTTTTTTTGGCCAACAGGCAACAAAATTTCAACAACTGCTTTAACCTTTCTTAAATATTTAATATTATACAAAACCTTTGTTGGATATTAAATTAGTGACTGCAGGTTTTGTGTGTCTGTAGTACTTGAGCATCGCTTTTGCGACCCTATGTTCCCATGCGATTTGCTTCAAATTACCGTCCCCGCTCACAACCCTTAAACTTTATTCCAATATTTAAGGGACACCCCTGGGTGGTAGGGGACAACGGGAAGTAAGGGTTTAAGGGGAGGTAGGGGACATCACAAGCAATCAAAATTGAAGAATAACCCGTAGTCAGGAATGCCTTCATTAGACGCTAGGAGGCGTTGTTCACAGAAGCACACATGCTCTCTCTCAGTAGTCATTTTAGCTGCAAGCGCCCACAGAGAAGTATGGAACGTTTCACGGATGCGGAGCTTGAAGATATGCACCTTATTTATGGTTTGGCGAACGGAAATGGAAGTGCGGCTCAGAGGCTGTATCGGGAAAGGTATCCG
>JAXGGA010016754.1:0-25957 GCA_038373865.1 Uloborus plumipes | reverse complement strand
CAACAAAGATTACGTCACAGACGAAAATGTTTTTAAATAAAAGATTTCCAAATGTTAGGGAAAGGAGGGGTGCTAGACAGATCATTGACAATGAATCAGAATTTTTCCAGACATAATAGGATTCCCAAAAATCTAAATCAAAAATCAAAGAACAACTATGGATAATTTTTGCAGAGCCAAAATCAAAAATATGGCCACATGACCAACAGTATTGGGCAATGGAAGAGTGTTTGAAATTCTGTTTTTTAACACAATTTTCATGTTCTTTAGCACGGAATTTTAGAGCATGTCGTGTCTGTCCTATATAAGTGAACTTACACTGGCATGAAATATTATAAATACCCAATCTATCAAGACCCTGAACTGGATGTTTGAGTTGCGAAAATTGTAATTTATTCACTGGAGAAAAGGCGACAGAAAAATTGAACTTTTTTAAAATTCTGGCAATCTGAAAGCTGATTCTGGGAAAATATGGTAAAACAACGGTGTTGGGATAGTTCTCCGAATTAGGCGTTTGATTTCGACTAGTAGGATTGATTAATTTCTTATAAATGTTATCTATGACACAGACTGTGAACCGCCTGTCCATAGCAATGCTTTTCAAATAATTAAGCTCAGCAGAAAGTAAACTTGAATTGGAACAAATGGACAAAACACGGGAAACAAAAGTTCTAAAAACAGCTAATTTTTGTTTGGGGGGATGAGCAGATAATTTATGCGGCGGAAGAGTAACGGCAAAGGGTTTGCGAAAAACAGTAGTGTCGATGGTATTATCTTGACGAGTGATGGAAACATCCAGAAAAGAGAGATGACAGTCAGATTCAACTTCTATGGGGAATTGGATGTGCGGATCTATGGAATTTAACACAGATAAAAGATAGTCATAGTCACGGAGAGACGAGTTCAAAAAAACAAACACATCGTCAACGTACCTCACGTAAAAATCGAACTGTAAAGCCCTAAATAATTTGACCTCAAAATAATACATAGAAATATCGCTTAAAATTGGACTAAGAGGATTGCCCATCGAAAGACCATCAGACATACGGAAAAAATCGTTATCAAAAATAAAGGTGTTTTGTTCCAAGCAAGCCGGACTCAAGTTACATAATTCATTGATTTCAAAATGTGAAAAATGATGTTCAGACATTCTTATTTTCAGGCAATCTAATGCACCTTCAACAGGCACATTAGTAAACAGAGATTTTACGTCAAATAAAAGCCATTATGTGGTTGTTAATATGAAAACTACGGAGTCCAGCAACAGTTTCACTGTCAAGAACTCCACAGAATTTGTCAATAAACTCTGTAGTTTTCATATTAACAACCACATAATGGCTTCTTTCGACGTAATCGATTTTTGATTTAGATTTTTGGGAATCCTATTAAATCTAGAAAAATTCTGATTTAGCTGTCAATGATCTGTCTAGCACCCCTCCTTTCCCTAACATTTGGAAATCTTTTATTTAAAAACTTTTTCGTCTGTGACGTAATCTTTGTTGCGCAGTTGTCGTGTTTAACCCATGACGTAATAGTTTCTGCGTACCTACTCTTTCTGTTTGGTTTATTTACCCTCGCGTTTCTCGTATTCCTGGTTCACTTGACTGGTGTCAGTGAACCATCATCTTTTAGCACTGATGATGGGGCTTCTTTTATAATAACCCTGAAATAGCTATTTGCTAGAGTTTTCTAACTCTTTTTAAACATTTTATTTGTACTTTTGGACACGTTGTCTTGCATTTTTAACTTCGTTAACTGTACTAAGTTTTCGACTGCTTCTCTTACAAATACAGGGTTTAAGCTCAGTTGAAAAATTATTTAGTGAAAAAAAAAACAAAATTGGGGGAAAAAAAGCATTAGTAAAATGCTGAATTGTCTCAGGTTGATGAATATGTATACGTCAGGGCTCCCACAGTCCTTGAATTTTTACTTTGCTAACTAAGGACCCCAGAAAAGTACTTGATTTTTCCATGGGTCCTTAAAAAGTCTTAAAAGTACTTGATTTTTCTGATGAGCCTATAGGTGCAGACTAGCGGTCGCCACTCGCCAGCTGGCTACCAAAAATTTTCAATGGCGACCAGAAATATCGGGGCCGATCGCCACCGGTTGACCAAAGAAAAAAAAAACTTCCCGATCCAAAATTATGGCTTTCATTGTGTGCTTCAAACCAGTTTTCCTGGCTGTAGTAGTCACTCTAGGGCATGCCGTCATTAATTGGCCTGGGAGAAAAGTTGAAAGGTTGCCCCTCTCCTCGCCAATTCGCTGACCGCCTTCGTTTGATGCACGTGGCTCATACGCAGAGGGCGTGGAAAAACCGGTGCGTTTCTCAGGGCTGCCAACTACTACGCATTTATCCAGCTTACTACGCACAGAGAAGCAAAATCTACGCATTTGTTGTATAACGTATAATCATACGAATAACTAATTATTTATTTATTTTTTCCTTGTGGATTAAATGTCCTTTCATCGGTAGTCCCAAATGATGCTTTTTTGAGTCGATTCCAGTAACATTTCGCATGGCATCTTCCGTTTAAAACGAATGTCAAACAAGCGCCGCTACACACGTCATCCACTCCACCCGTCCTGAGCGCATCGATGACGTAATCGGAGCGATGACATCACCGGAGCTGTGTCGCTGACGATAGAAAGAACTGCGCGCTCAAAGTTCTTCTTCATCCTGATTGGATAGTGAATATGGGTGCTCTTTGAATGAACTTTGTACTGAAGTATGATTCATAACAAATCATGTTATTTGAAAGAATTACCAGATGAACTAACTGCTGAAACAAAACGGGCAACTTCACATTGTTTTTAAACAATTTCCGTAGTTAAAATATTTCACTTTTTGTTTTTCTTCGTTTAATCCAGTTGTATCGCAAAATTAAATGAAAGAATAGAAAGTCTGAAATTGGATTAAAAATTTCTTTTGGAAATTTGTTTGCTAAGTTTTTCTGTGAATTTGCTGTCATTTGACAAAGTTTCAGCTTGACTTGTTTTTAAAAACACTCAGACTGCGGAACAATATAATCAACATTATCTATTAATAATTTAAAAAATAAAATCTCATTTTCCAGCAATTGTTTTACGTAGTATTTTTACTAAATTAAAAAATACAGTTTTAAGCATGTCCCCTATAATGGTTGGGGGGGGGGGGTTATTGAACCACGCTAGACTACACTTAAGCACTGGAAACTACACTTTTTTTTCCTTCTGACTACACATAACCTCCTAATAAAGTTGGCAGCCCTGGTTTCTGCAGACCCGATCACGATCCCCGAACCCAATCAAGGTCAGCTGGTTTACTCGCAGTATCTGGCGAGGGGAAAAGTTATTTATTATCTAATCTATTTTTGGAAAACTTTGTTTTTTTAATGAGTGAAAATGACTACTAGTCGAGGTAGCGCGAAGAGATTGAAATTGGATCCATCTTCCAAGACTTTACTTCAGTTTTTTAAAACGAAAACAACCAGTAGCAAGTTTTTTTTTTTTTCCTTATATAATGAAACAATCTTTTTGGAAGATTTATTTTAAACGTCGGATGCATGAAACATGACACCAAAATAAGTAATTATCATGCTGACTAATAGACTATCAATTCCAACTTACTTACGTATCCGATTTACACCTGTTCATGTGAAAGGTCATTACTCAATATTTTAATATTTTGACGCATTTTACAACGTTCAGGCTTGATTTAAAGTAAAATGTGTCATCCAAAAACTAAGCGTCGTTATTTTCCAATTTTAGTGACGGCTTCGATCGATGTACTTGAAGAAATTTTAAATAAATTTTTCCAAACTTTTATTTCAGTATTATTTAAAATATGTATTGTATATTTGGCAGCAGTGTCATAATCATACTTTTAACTTTGATTACCCATCAATTGACATTTTACTGGTCTGGAACCAGTGGATTAGCAGCAATTTTGAGCTTAGTATACACGTATATTTGGCTACTAAAAATTTGAAGTGGCTACCAAAGTTTTTGGGGTTAGTAGCCACTGGCTACCAAAGAAAAAAACCAGTCTACACCATTAGCTGAGCTGTAGTTAAAAACAATATTGCTATTTTTGACACTTGCTTGTTTTTCTTCTTGATAGGTTTGGTGAATGCTACAGTTATATACCGTAAAACCCCGAAAGTAACCCCCATCGATTATAACCCCCCTCCCCTTTTTTGGAAAAAAGTGAAATTTCTCTCATTCTGAATATACTGTATAAAAAATCTCGATTATAACCCCCCCACCTGAAATTTATCAGTTTAGTTTTGAAAATAGGGGGGGGGGGGTATTTTCAGGATTTTACAGTATATACTTTTCCTTGCTTTTTTAAATTATATGAAATTTAAATGAAGAAGCCATTAAAGAATGAAACTAAAATAAAAAAAAAATTGTCACTTATGATATAATTAAGCCAGTTTGGATTACTTTGCGTCTCTTCATATTGTTTTATAATTTATAGTATAGTATATTTTTGAAATCAAAGAACAGAAATTATTGATATTGTCAGAAGGAAACATCACTATGTTCCAAAGTTAGTTTTCTTCTGGCAATAGCAATTCCTATTTACAAATACAAATCCGACGACTAGCAACAGGCTCTGGGCCCGACTGGGCTGGTCCTAGTCAAAATATAGACCCCAATGAAGATCAATGGCACTCTTGAAGATATCTACTCCCTTGCTCCTTACCGCCTCTTCCGGTAAACTGTTCCAAGTTCCCAAATACCCTGCTAAAATAGTAATTTTTCCGAATTTCCGGATTAGCCTGAGATTTAAACATTTCAAAACAATGACCCCTTGTCCGGCTTTCCATGTAAAAATCTAACCCCATTACATCTTTCAATTTGATAAATTTAAACAACTGAATCATGTCCCTCCTGACCAGGAGTCGGAAGTAGCGCGCTACAAGTAGCGAAACTACTGTAGTAGCTACAGTTTTTAGTAGTTTGTAGTGTAGCGCACTACTTTTTAAAAAAAGTAGAGTAGTGAGTAGCGCAATACAAAAAAATAGTAGTTTGTAGCGATTTCTGGAAACTACTTTTAAATAAAAAAAAATAAATGAATGAATGAAAAAATTAAAAAAAAAGAGAGAGAACGAAGGAAAAAAACAAGGTTTAATTGACTCTGACTGGTACGAGTACAGCAGCGAATGCAATGAGAAATAAGAACCATAAAAATATGAGCTAATCCTTTGACCCATCCTTTTGACAAAATACATTCTATCTGTTTGATATCATTGGTTTATTTGGCATCATAATTTTTTATATTCCTTCAAATAATTTTAATGTGCTTAAATATTCCCTGGCAAGAAGTTTAAAAAAAATGAAGGTTTAATTCTTTCAATCTTTCAACTTTTGAATCCTTTCTTATGGCGAATATTCGTAAAAATTGTTAAAAATATCTAAAAAGGCCAAATTTAAACAAAAAAAAAGGAAAAGAAATAAATAAATTGAAAGACAATTCCTAGCTCTATTTCGTATTCAAATGAGTTAATTTATGAATGTTCACCAATTTTCGAATTTTTTCGGTCAATCCTTAAACGGTGTATGTTTTTTATTTATTTATTTTTTAAAAGTAGCGAAGTAGCGACTACAATTTAAAAGTAGTTTGTAGTCGCTACATTTTAAAAATAGTAGTTGTAGTTGTAGTTAACTACATTTACATCAAAGTAGTTGTAATTGTAGTTCGCTACAAACGAAATGTAGTTTTTCCAACCACTGCTCCTGACTCACCTTTGCACAAGACAAAACATATTAAGCATTCTAAGTCTGGAATCATAGTCAAAATTAGAAAATCCATTCACTAACTTTGTAGCCCTCCTCTGTACCCTTTCCAATAAATTAATATCTTTCTTAAGATAAGGAGACGAAAACAAAACAGCATACTCCAAATAAGATCTTACCAAACTTCTATAGAAAGGCAGAAGAACCTTTTTAGAGTTTTAGTTTATATCATTGACCATGTATTTAGTTTATCTGATGCAAAAAAAAAAAAAACTAGTGGCGCAAAGAGACCCTAAATGACTGCGTAATTGATATTTTTTATATTGTTTCATTTTAACAAACAGCCAGTCTAAGCAAATAATATAAAAAACACACAACGTGATTCCTAAAAAAACAATTATTTCAGTAATCCTGGCATTGCGCTAAAACCAACATTCAGGACTAATGAGCATGCGTTTGACGCTAATGTTGAACTGGAATTTTAGCTTTTGAATGGGAGACCGATCTTCTGCAAAAAGATAACCACATCTATGTTGGTAACTTATGACTAATGAGGATAGGAGTTGTGCGGTGGTGGTCTGATTGGTAAGGTATCCTTATTTAATATGGGTGCTATTTGACAAGCAGTATCACCTCTGAGGAAACCATTTGTTGTATGTTTCGTCCTAATTAAGTCTAAACGACCACAACAGTGTTAAGAGTCGAGCTAAGGTCTATTTTTAAAATAAACAAAAATGTTGATTACTCCCCCCCCCCTTACATTCATTAATGAAAATCCTGCATATTCTGAGAATGACCCTAACCGCTTGTGATTGAAGTCTTTATTTATATATTTATTTTTTAAATAATAACTCTTTTCATTATTTTCAGCAGTAATCTGGATTATGTGACCGTGACTGCAGACATCAAAATTTGATACGAGTTTTCAACTCTAACGACACTGACCGTCCTTTTGCACATACATTTAAAGAAGTTCATTTGAATCAAGGTTTAAAGAGATTAAACCAAAGTCCAATGTTCTGGAATTTTGAGGGTTAAGATGCAGTGCTGTTTCCTCTACTAAACCAGTCAAGAACATAGTAGTATTTCCATTACTTTGCAGAATTTTATGTTGTTAAAAACCCTGAGACTTTTTCGTAATATAGCCAATGATTATGTCCAGTCTGCGTAGGTACAATTCTGAAACTTGTTTTTTATTGTGCATCTGTAAAAAAAGGATCACAACAAAATTCACATAATTGTTAGAAAAGTTTAGTTTCTGTGAACTCTTATGTCTTAAAAAAATTTTTTGTTCATAGCACAAAGTGATACTCTGAAAAAACTGAAATTCGATATTTAAATTGCAGCTCTACATTTCTGGTCAGAAAAAGAAGATATACGTAAAGACATTGCTATTCAACAGAACCATACCTATTTGCCGTTTATCTAAAGAAAATCAAGGCACTTATGTTTAAAGGTAAATTTATATGTTAATTTGAATAGTTTTGGCTTATTGTAAATACCATAAGTCTAAAGCCATCTTTATTTCTTTTCATATTGTTTAGACTAGCATGTGTAACATACTTAACAAAAAATTCCTCATACTGAGTTGCATAAAATCAAGTAACTTTAAGATAATTAAAGAGACACAGTTAATTGTGTGAAAAGATTTAAACCACCAGTACACTCCACTTACCTAAAAGGAGCAGCTTAGGAATATCTAGTCTTTATCACTTTCTGAATTGACAAAAAGCTCCAAAAAGCAAGTAGGCTGGATGATGTAGAAGTCTCTGTGTAAACAGTGATTCGATTATGTGTGACTGTTTAAGAAATTACGTTCTTGATAGTTATGTTTTTGTAGTTTTGTATACCAGTTTTATGAACTCAGTGTACGTTCAATTTAGTTAAGAAGAATTGCTTGGCAACACTCAAATATCCTTCCTTCTCTGGAATTGACGAGAAAATCTTTAAGAAACAAGCTGCTAGAATAATGTGATATTCTCTTTGTACACATAGAATTTTTTTACATTGATTTTCTTCTGTGCATCTGTTTACAAAATCACATTCATAGAAAATTTTCTTTTGTATCTTCGTGAGCTCTTAACTTAAAGAGTGCTTGGTATCTAACTCAGTGGCAGAACTTTTTTCAGCTTTCTGCGGCAAATTTTCTAGAACCAATTTCTTTCTGCAACGCAAAAATATTCTTCAGTAATAAATATATATGAAACCCTTTTATAGTAACAGAAGATGTTTATATTTATAAAAATGTTAACATTAATACTATTGATTCATAGGTTTTTTTTTTCTGGTGGCTGTTTTATATTATTTTTTTCTTAGCCTCTTTTTTCCTCCCAATCACAAAAATCTTTCTGCACACTGTCTCCCTGATTCTGCGACAATGTTGCCATGTCGGCAGCTTTCTGCCACAGGGGTATCTAATAAAGCATGTACGAATGAGTGATAGTGTAAACAATTTGTTCCGTTTCATATTTTTCTGAAACTGAAATTGAAGTTAATTTACTGACAAATCATGACTCTCCTAAACCTTACTTCTCAAATATTTGTGGTAAAGTTTTGTGTCAAGATTTATGCAAGTAGTTATAATTGAAAAACACTTAATTCTTTAACTATCTGACTCACAATTTATTTAAATACTTGATCACAAATAGAATCTTTGAAAGTCCTTTTTTGCGAATATCCAATCTTCCAACCCCAATTTTTGGGGCATAGTTTTGCGTCAAGACTGATGCGAGAACTTAAACTTAGAAAACACTTAACTTTTTAGCTTTCTCATTCAAAATGCATTCAAATAGTTGAACACTGATAGAATATTTGAACATTCAATCTTGGAGTACTTTGTGCAATGGCTTCTCATTCAGAGGTCCATGCTGGTGAGAAGCTGCATTCATGTCGGTGTTGTTCGAAGACATTCACTAACCTTCAAATTTAACGTCACATTTGAAAGTCCACACTGGAGAGAAGCCCTTTTTGTGTGACTACTGCTCTAAGGCATTCGATCAGTCTTCACATTTGAGGATACATAAGAGAGTTCATTCTGGTGAAAAGCCCTTTTTGTGTAAATATTGTTCGAAGGCATTTTCTGTTGCTTCAGACCTTAAGGTGCACGAAAGAGTGCATACTGGAGAAAAACCCTTATAATGTGACTGTTGTTCTAAGGCAGTCGCCCAATCTTCCAGGGTTGGCAGGTTTCTGCCGAGGCGGTGAAAACCACTGGTAGAAACCGGTTAAAACTGGCACGGCAGGGACCCCTTTCTGCCACTTTTATGGCAGAAGCTCAAAAATTAACTTTAAAATAATTACTGGCATGTAATATACATAGAAAAAAATATTAAGTGTTCACTACAGTACAATTTATTTACAATATTATTGCGATTCTAAATCAAATGTTACATTGTTTGCACTCTGCAGTAGCTATAACAATGCATAAGTTTGTATGCAGCAAGGGCGGATCCAGAAACTTTTCAAAGGGGGGGGGGATTGATTTTTTTTACCTTCATATATATATGAATATAAATATTACCCCCTCAAAAAATGGCACATATACCCCCCCCCCCCCCCACCAAAAAAGAAGCATAAAAACACAAACATACGTATGTGTGCGTGTTGATGGGTCTTTTTCTTTTTGCTGATCCCTCCCACCTATGTTTTTTTTTTCTTCCAATGCTATTGCTTTCTGTGTTTTTTTAAAATATTTTTAGAAGAATGACCTTTGTAGGGGATGCATTTAACTCTTTTAAATGAAGGAGGGTAGAATACCCCTAATTTTAGAGGGTCGGGGGGTTCTCCCCAGGAAATTTTTTAAAAAATGGACACAAAATTCTGCATTACGAGGCCTTATATGGGTATTGAGACTGCAGAAATATGAGAATAAAGTAATCAAACAAAACCTTTTGAATGTTATGCCTTTTGCAAATTAGGATCAATTAAAATATTTAAAAAAATATGGACCGACAAATCCTTGACATTAATCTGCAGAGATAAAGAACGAGGGAAGAGAAAAAAATAATCACATCATCACTTGCTTACATCGGTTTTCAGCATAGTTACTGTAGTTTATATTAGTAGTATTACAATTGTATTAGCATACATTCAGGGGTGCCCGGAATTGGAAGTCATTGCGACATCCTTTTTTGGCAAATTTTGGCTGATGAGTAAACAAATTTCTACACAGTGGTAAAGTATTTCATTAGAAAATCTTGTCCTAGTATGCAGGTGACTGAGAATTTCAATCAGCAAATTCAGAAATTTTCCTCTTTGAATAGTTCAAGGTTGGGAAGCCCCTGCATGCATTACACTAAACGGAACTTATCTTTAGTCTTTTCTGTGTTTGAAGGCGATTCAATGGATATTAACGGTGATTCAGTTGATAAAAGTGGCTCAGGTCCAAATGATATATTTGATTTGCTACATTTTCCTTGTTTTAAGCCACCTCTCCATAAAATCGCATAAACAAGAAAGTGTAATAACCGAACTAGGAACATTGCTCAGTTCTACTGACTCCAAAAGGATAGTAAAACCACTTGAAATCGTGCTTATTTTCGTTACGTCATATAGACGGCGTCCCTCCATATGATGACGGGCGTCAAGAAATCGGCGGCTCGGAATGTATGCATTCGAAGGCGAAGGATAACCCCTTCTCCTTTTATCATTTGCATTTCTGCCTGGAGAGACTTTTAATTTATAGGCGCTGTCTTGAAAATGGTGCCAAATTTCAATTCCACAGGAACAGAAAAGAAATGTAATAAATCCCTCATTCCTAGAAAGGTAGAAAATTACTTTTTTTTACATTTTTGGTAAGTGCCTGTTTCTTTCTTTCTTTTTTCCTTTTTCCTTTTTTCTTTTTCTCTTTTCTTTACTTTTTTCTTTTTTTTTGGCTCAAGGGGGGGGGGGCGATCGCCCCCATCGCCTCCCCCCTTGTATCCGCGCTTGGCATGCAGTTTCAAAACATAAACAATTTCTCAATTTATTGTGCACCAATAAGAAATTTGCAATGATTCTTTCAAGCCCAGCAGATCTAGTTAGCATTGCTGTCAAGAAACAGGCAAGAAACTATTTGAAAGTAGCTTCATTCAGTTACGTCAAGAGTAATATGACAAATTTTTGAATTGTAGAGATTAATAAAAATAAAAGCTAAGATTAAGTATTTTTTTCATATGGATATTTGAAAGTCTATCCGTTACATTTATTGTAAATAAAGTATATTTACAAACAAAAAAACTGAAAAGTTGGTTACTTACATAATTACTAGGTTTAAATTTGTAATGCATAGCAATTTCAATGATGATAAATTTACTTTGCTTCAAAAATTTCAGTCTTGTAATTCAACTTTTATATTAAAAAACAAAATATTAATTGCATACCAAGTTTTTAGGTGATGAAATGAAGTTATACTTTTAGTACACTTGATCAAATTTGTAATTATTAAAGTTACTAAAGATGATTTTTAAGTTTCTGCCATTTTTTGCCAGTTTCTCCCGATTTTTACCGGTTATAACCAGTTTCTGCCACTGGCATGGCAAAAACCGGTTTCTGATGGCAAAAAGCCAACCCTGCAATCTTCACAGTTGAGGACGCATAAGAGAGTCCATTCCAGCGAAAAGCCCTACAGGTGCAAACAATGTCCAAACACTTACACCCATTTTTTTAGGCTGCAAGAAACATTTGAGAGACCATACCTGTGAGAAACCCTTTTCGTGCGAACATTGTTCAAAGACCTTCTCTGTGTCTTCAAACTTGAGCCGACATATGAGAGTCCATTCCGGTGAAAAACCCTATCCCTGTGAATATTGTTTAAAGGCCTTTGCGAATGCTTCAGACCTTAAAGCACATTAAAGAGTTCATACTGGCGAAAAGCCTCATTCATATGACTATTGTTCAAAGGCGTTCACTCAATCTTCACATTTGAAGAAACATAAAAGATTGCATTCTGGTGAAAAGCCAAATTCGTGCAAAAGTTGCTCAAAAGCATTTCCTAGGAGTTGAGACTTTAATGTGCATGAAAGAGTGCATACTGGAGGCCTATACCCCGTTTGCACTGCAAAATAAGTACACTCAATCCATCGATGCACTCACGAGTTAAATGCACTTATTTTGAATGCTGTTTGCACTGGAGAACGCACTTAAAGCTTAACTGTAAACCGCTACTTCGAGTGGAATGGCAAATTAACTGTAACTGTAATTTCGAAGATTTAAATGCTTCGGCTGTAGCTCTGATTAACTGTGACTGTGATCCTTTATACAGTTTTTACTGTTTTCAAGAGGTAAACGTGCAAACTTTAAACGACAAATATTGGCGATGATTCGCGGGAAAAATATCGCTATTGCCCTGTACAAGTTAGCCTCTTCAACGGATTACAGTACTATAGCCCACCTTTTCGGTGTACAAAAGTCCACTGTTTGTGAATGTGTTCTGGAACTTTGTGACTTTCTCGTGAAAAATTACCTAGGAGAAGTTATAAAATTTCCATCCACTCAGGAAGAGATGTCCACCGTTGTTGAGCTGTTTGAAGTGAATGGGGGTTTCCTCAATGCGTGGAGCC
Organism: Uloborus plumipes; assembly: GCA_038373865.1. Classification (NCBI taxonomy): domain Eukaryota; kingdom Metazoa; phylum Arthropoda; class Arachnida; order Araneae; family Uloboridae; genus Uloborus; species Uloborus plumipes. The sequence goes on along the minus strand of JAXGGA010016754.1, from coordinate 13,697 downwards.
ATTGATGGTTCCCACATTAAAATAAAAACGAAGAGTTTTTGCGGGGGGGGGGGGGTGCAGCGTGCATCATTTTCTAATGATTGTCTCATTAGCAAACAAATTTCTTTCGAATTTTCATCATATGTTTTCTGCATTTCATTAAGTTTCTGCAAGAGCTCCCCCAAAAATCTGTTTTTTTTTTTTTTTTTTTTTTTTTTTTGTTCCTGCAGTCTTTATCTTCGGCCTCTGAAAAGAATAAACAAAACAATCATGAAAATTACAGAGTGTAAATAAAAATAGAACAAGACATTGTAATGAAATTCACCCGCTTTAAGGTTACCAAATGTACTTATATTTTTTATATTGTGCACCAAAAGCACACTATGAAAATTGGAGGTGATTAGGGCTCAAGCTACTGAAAACTCTCATCTGTGCAGTGGCGGCTCGTGCCTTAATTTAGTGGGTGGGCCTGCGATTTTACGTTTTCCCAGTATAATGCTTACACAGAAACAATAGTTAGGAAACTAATGCTGAGCGACGTAAAATAATATTTATCTATTTCATTGATATTGTAAAGGGAGTGTCCTTGGTTCTGGATATAAATGTAATCATGATACGGCTATAAATTTAGAGCTTTAGAGTACTTATCTCCAGGGGTCAATCTAGAGAAAAATTAGGTCCGTTAAAGGATCCTTCACAAAATTCAGGCACTCAAAAAAGGACCCTTCACAAAATTAAGGCACTCAAAAAAGGACCCTTCACAAAATTCAGGCACTCAAAAAAGGACCCTTCACAAAATTTAGAAACTCAAAAAGGGATTCTTCACAAAATTCAGTCACTCAAAAATGAACCATTCACAAAAATCCCACACTCAAAACTGACTCTTCACAGAAATCCGAGTTTACGGAACGATTGGGAATATTTTTTGCCGTAATTATTTTTCACAAAATTAGGAATTAGTTTTCAAAAAATTCTGAACTATTTTTCACAAAATTCCAAAAACAGGACCGTGATCAAATATCCTGGATTGACCCCTGATCTCTTCTCCAAGCATTCATAATGTGACACCCGGCAGCATGACAAAGTTCACAGAGCCCATACAATGCTTACAACCCTTTTTAATATATTAGCACAGCATTGTGACAAATGAGATAAAATTCAAACTAATACCAAGAAAATGGCAAACGCTCCGCTAGTCAAAAATAAAGTCTTCACAGAAAAATTTCGAAAATAAGAATCTCTAGTTCCAAATATCAAATCCATAAATAATAATAAATAATAAATCCATATACATAAAACAGAGAATATATGTGTGTGTATTAGGGTGGAGCGAAAAAAACAAAGTTTTTATTTTCGAATCGTAATAGTGCGGAAAAGTTGCGATTGGTGAAGACTTACAAAACAAAAAAAAAAATTTTTGAAATCGGATAATATCTTCCGTTCCCGCAACGAGTCTGAAACGACATGAAATTTTGAAAAAATGAAAATTTTCATGTGTTTTTAGCGATTTTTTAAAATTTTGTTTCAATGTTTTATTTTAATACTCTTGGACCAAAAAGTTACGATTGGGGAAGCCTTCTGAAAATTTAAAAAATATATTGAGATCGAATAATACCTTCTGATCCAGGAACAAGCCAGAAAAACCACAAAATTGTAAATTTTCAGCTTTTTTGGGAGGGATAAAAAAAAAATTTTTTTTAATGTTCTCATTTTTTTTATTCTTTTTTACCCGGTATCATAGCGTAAATAATTTTAAAAAGCACTATATTACTCTTAAACATTAATTTTTTTCTTGATTTTTAGGTACTGTCGTCCCCGCTTAATCGGATAATGGATAAACGAATACCCGCTTATACGAATAAAATATCTTGGAACCGATGCCACAGACGTGATGTTAAAGATCCCCGCATAATCGAATACCCCGTTTAATCGAATAATATTTCTTGGAACCGACAGTATCTTCTAAACATGCAAAACTACCATTCTTTGCAACAATGAAACACTTTTAACTAATTGAAAATTATAAAATATTTTCCAAAATTTCTACAATCCAGTACAAAAACCCACTAAATAAGATACCCAATCGCAAAATAAACGCTAATTTTAATCACTAAACTATAAACAATTTTAATGCCAAACTAATTATATACAATTTCCTAACCGCCTTTTGAAGTCTGTGCCTTCCAAAAACTGTTACCTAACCTAACTGACTACCCACAGAATCCTTTAGCATTAATTTAATTAAAAACTAATTTTTGTTCAGTCTTTAAGATTAAACCTAGTTAGGTTAGGTTGTGTATATAATGAGACTGCAAAAGGCAATTAAAAATTATGAAACTAACATATAATGAGGTAAGTATTAAAATAGTTTATCGTTTAAAGTTAAAAAATACTGTTCATCTTATGAGCGAGTGTTTTGTTCAGTGGATTTTTGTTCTGAAAAAGTTAAACAAAGTTAATTAATAGTTATGGGTAAGAAAATGTGTGTAAATATTATGTATTATTTTTTCTTTTTAGTTCCCGGTTCTTTTCAATGGCGATTTTGTTTTTTATTTAAAAATAATTTTGTGTATGAAAAATTAGAAATCAACAAAATCTAAAATTTATTTTGTCTTTTAGACTAATACATTCATTATATTTATGGCTTTCATATCAAATGTGTTCTAAAATCATCACCGAGATGCTCTATAGTAACATTTTAAGCACAAAATTCTCTGCAATCGTGTTTCAAATGTTCAGCTTTCATGATAACGTGTTTTAACATTTTTTGCATAAAGCAAATGGGGGTGTGTGGGGCATAACTATGCCTTTGCCCTCCCCGCAGTGCTCTCTCCTTGTCAAATACTTTCCAATCCTTAATTTTTGCTACACCTTGCCCCACTTTGCTTGGGACTGTGTTACTGTAGGAACCAACATAACCTTAAAGCAAACTTCAAGCAACTAAAAAGCAAAAAATAATTGATAACATTTACATAAAATTTCTTACCCATGCCTATTAATTTAATTTTTTGAACTTTTTCAGTACAAAGATCCACTGAAAAAAAAATACTCATAAGATGAACAATATTTTTTGTCTTAAACGATAAACTATTTTAATATCTACCTCATTATATGTTAGTTTCTTAATTTTTAATTGCCTTCTGCAGTCTCATTCTATACACTACCTAACCTAACTAGTTTTAATTTTAGAGACTGAACAAAATTAGTTTTTAATTAAATTAATATTAAAGGATTCTGTGGGTAGTCAGTTAGGTTAGTTAACAGTTTATAGAAAGCAGATTTCAAAAGGCGGTTAAGAAATTGATTGTAATTAGTTAGGCACTAAAATTGTTTATCGTTTAGTGATTAAAATTAGCGTTTTTTTGCGAGTGGGCATCTTATTAGTGGGTTTTGTACTGGATTGTAGAAATTTTGGAAAATTTTTTATAATTTTCTATTATTTGAAAGTGTTTCATTGTTATAAAGACTGGTAGTTTTGCATGTTTAGAAGATACCTAAAAATCAAGAAAAAAATTAATGTTTAAGAGTAATATAGTGCTTTTTAAAATTATTTACGCTATGATACCGGGTAAAAAAGAAGAAAAAAAAAAAATGAGAACATTTTTAAAAAAAATTTTTAATCCCTCCCAAAAAAGCTGAAAATTTACAATTTTGTGGTTTTTCTGGCTTGTTCCTGGATCAGAAGGTATTATTCGATCTCAATATATTTTTTAAAATTTCAGAAGGCTTCACCAATTGTAACTTTTCCGCCCAACAGTATTAAAATAAAACATTGAAACAAAAATTTAAAAAAATTGCTAAAAACACATGAAAATTTTCATTTTTTCAAAATTTCAGGCTCGTTGCGGGAACGGAAGATATTATCCGATTTCAAAAATTTTTTTTTTGTTTTGTAAGTCTTCACCAATCGCAACTTTTCCGCACTATTACGATTCGAAAATAAAAACTTTGCTTTTTTCGCTCCACCCTAGTGTGTATGTATGTTCCCCATACAAAGCCACAGTTCACGTCGTATCTGGTTGGACTAAATTTAGCAGTACTAAAATTGGCCCGTACTTGGACACCCGAGAAGGGGCGTTCGAATGCCAAAAAAGTACCGATCCGTTCGAATTTCAATTTAACGACTCAAAATTGCTCTTTATACCCAAAATAATTATCGGATCTTCTCAATTTTGGTCTCATTTTAAAGCCTGCGAAAAATATCCTTTAGGGGGATTTTCTTCTGACGGTTTTGAAAACTCCGAACCGCTAACTTCACCCAGGAAAAAGATACTGCCGTTTTTAAGTTAGTAAGATCGATTTTAAATTAGATTTATTCATATCGTTTGCACAATCATGAAATAAATTAAATAGTCTGTACAACGAGGAGACATTTCCCTCTCCTTCCCTCATCACCGCTTTGGTTGGGGACAAGGGAAATTTTGGGCCAGATTGAAAAGTGCCCTCTTGGCAGATATTACAAGGGGTGTGATCACTCACCGCTCTTCTTAATCCAGCGATTGTGATTGGCTAAAAGTGGAGGTGTTTCGAGGGCTAGCGTGCTTCTATCGAGGGCCATTGCTTGTTGGCCCACAGAGCTTGTGCGAAGCGCTAAAATTGACGGATTTTGAACTTTCTTGTGTTGTATTAGCGATGAGCTGGGGCAGGGGGGTGCCAAAGGTTTAAAATATGTGTTGTGCACTATGTTTTTTTTTTGAACTGAAATACAAAACGATATATTTTAATTGTGTATTTTTTTTCTTTCAATTTTTCTGGGTGGGCCCGGCCCAGAGGAGCCGCCCCTGCATCTGTGTATCATGCATCTCAACAACACGGTTCACCCTCTGATGCAAAATGTGGTACATACAACTTGAACAGCATCTAGTTCACCAGCACCTTTTTTTTTGTACACTTCAACTTTCTGAATTATGTAGTTTGATTATTTCTGTATGTTTATTTTCATCATTTTCTTTGTTTTTCAAAAAACTATTTCTAAAAATTCATTTGAGTTCTAGAAAGTTATCGCTCATAAAATTATTCCATTCCCAAGACAGACAAATTTTATTTGTGGCAGGTGATTATTTAATACCCACTTAATCCAGGATATTTAATTATTTATATAACTTTAAAGAAATACTCTAAAGGTACGGTCTGGTAAAAAGTAGAGATACACCGAATATTCAGTACACTGCTTTTTCAGCAGATAAACCGAATAATCAGTTTGTGCAAATGTTTTAAAACGGTAGCTTGCGAAATCGGAGGAAAATGGGGCTCATGGTACCTCGAATTATTGAAAACTTGAATCATCCGCAAAATTCTTTTAGCAATAGAAACTTCACACTTTTTTGGCGACAAAAGGATGTAAAGCAAGGTTAATTTCAAGTTATTTTTCACATTGTTTCCAGAGCATAATAAAGCAGTTATTTAAAAAAATTTGGTGTGAACGCCAGACCTAGATAAAATTTATAACAGTCTGCGAACATAATGATATTCTTAAAATTTTCTGCAGAAAACTACTGTACTTCTCCAGAATTGCCAACAGCAACAGAGGAAAAAATTATGTATGAGTGCAATGACACTATGTAATCAGCATGTTTTTAAAATTATATTTACTCTTTTTTCTGGATTATTAACAGGTGACTACTCAAAAGTGAGAACCAACATGTGTCCCTAGTCATAAAAGTGCAAAAATACAGAAATTTACTTCAAGTATGTCAAAATTGTCTGCGAACTTTGAAAACTTTCTGCGAACGGCGTTCGCGTGTTTATCTATATTATCTGGGTCTGGTGAACGCCACACTACTTCCTTTTACGTTTAAATTCCATAATAGATACCTTAAGTGTTAAAATAGTGCCTTAGAGTGAACAAGATATCAATTCAAAACATTTACACCCCCAGTTTGTCACGAATCAATGCAAAATAATGTTTTACATCGATGTTAACATGATTCAGTTAATTTTTCGCAAAATATCTCCAATAGCGCCAAATTGAATTTTTTTCATTCAGCATCGGGGATTGTAAACAATTAAAAACCTTGACACTCATGAATGAATTTTGGAAATTATCACTGATATCAGAACAATTAATAACATGGAAAAAAGTTACACAAATGTAGTATACATTAGACAAGAGAAAAATATGAAAAATACTACTAACCTGTAACGCCGGGTGAGATTTTGGATTTTTTTGGAGATTTCTGCAGAAGCTCTATTGAATCCATAATTCTTCACTCTTCTCCATGCCTTCATAAACCAATCTATTGCGCTTATTTTTTCGCAGTTTATCAATGCATTAATTGTGTAAGTTCAACAGGGCAAACGTTTCATCATCTGCCCAGTTGTCTACGTTTCATAGCGGCAGCCATCTTTGAGTGAGAAATCGTAAAATAGCTCAAGCTGAGCGGCTTTAAAATGTCGCTCAACTTGAGCGGCTTTAAGATGCGCTAAGTATATATGCAGTGGGTAGGAGGAAACTTAAGCGGCTTAATTTCAGCAGTGCAAACGATCCTTTATCCGTGTGACTACTGCTCGAGGGCATTTAGTCAATCCTCACATTTAAAAAAATTTAAAAGTCCATTCCAGTGAAAACTCATATCCGTGAAAACATTGTTCGAACACTTCACTCAACAGTCGAACTTCAAGAAACTTACTGGTGAGATTTTCAACTTTCATTTAAAGCTAAAAGCTTGTATAGAAAATTAGTTGCAAGTTTTTAAATAATGAGTATTTTTTTGTCACATTAACATTTTAAGAGTCCTTAGACCTTAAATTTCATGTGTCAGCGTTTCTAATTTACACAGTTTTTTGCTTAAAAAAAAAAAACTTCATAAAACAAATGTAATTCTATTTTTGAAAAGTACTCCTTAGTTAAGTGCTATTTCCCTTCAAATATCTAGTAGTTTGTTTTAGAAAAGAAAAAATACTCGTAAAAAGATACTGTTGTTTATTTATTTATTTAGCTCAGTAATTATTGAATGAAAATGCATATCATTAAATTTTTACTTCACTTGATAAAAGTTATAGTTTTTTTCAAAGAAGAAGGGTAGCGGTGGGGGGGGGGGGGGGAGTAAATTTGTGTATGTAAAGAACGCCCTAAAAATTGACTGGTGTAGTTGTGCCATGATTCAGGTCCCCATTACACCACTTCTCATTGGGAACTCCTGATTTTTGGCTTCACGTGGTAACATTAGAAGGAAAAAGAACAAGTTTAGGGACTCTCCCGGAATATTTTTCGTTTCAGCTTCTCTCTCTTTTTTAATTTTTTAATGAGCTAAAATGTCAGAAATCATTTGTGAACAAACTCCAATTGAGCAATTAAACCAATTCTTTGCCTGATTTTCTTGGTTTTTGATTTAAATTCTTTGCCTGATTTTGGAAAGGGATCAATCAACCTTTCCTTGTCAGCTCTTGCGTCGCAAGAGAGTTAAGGGACGTAGCATTTTGAAGAGCATATTCAAACCAAAAAAGAAATACCTTGAATAAAATTATTTTCCTAATATTGGGAGGGGCCTTGTCAGGGGGATCTGATTTTAGACCTCAGTTGTTGTGTAGTCCCATTTTCAGCTTGGCCCCAGAATCTTTCACCGGGAGAGTGCCTGGTGCTCTACCCCTTGGAACATTATCTATTGTAATTCGTCATTGCAAAAAATACATAATTTGAATTCAAGATGTCGAAATACAAATGATAATAATAATTACTATTATTTAGTAATGACAAATTGCGATATATAACCTTTTCGGACCTCAAATGTCGTGTATTCCCAAAATCAAATTGGCAGTTTGCCAACATCTTGTGCCCTGGTGCTTCACAGGGCAATTTGTCACTGCCCTAAGCATAACTTGAATTCAAGGTGTCAAAATTCAATTTTTTTTAAAGTGATGACAAACTGCTATATGTTTTTCTTTCTGCCCTCAAACTTCGTTTAGCCCCACTTTCAAATTGACAGTCTGCCGATGTGTTACACCCTGTTGCTTCAGAGATCCCATGCTGGCGAAGGATCACACACATACATCTGTCGCAAGTCATCAAAAGCATAATTTGAATTCGAGGTGTTAAAATTCAAACTTGATTTCGAGTGATGACAAATTGCTATATATTATCCTTTAGGAGGCCCTCAAGCTTCTTGTCTCACTTTCAAATTGGCAGTTATCTACAGTTTTGTGCTAAATTACGTTGATTTAAAATTCTACAATTTACATGCCCTAAGGTATTTTCAAATTTTTGAAATAACCGTTTGTCACATAAAGATTAATTATTGTTATTAATTTATATTAAAAAATTATAAAATACAAATCAAGATAATTTCCATGTTAAATTTAGGAGGTAACTCCAAATATGTATCTTAGAACATCAACATTTTATTCTTTATAAACATCTTTAAAAATAATAATAATACTCTTAATTTATTTTATTTCAATAAGAAATAAAACCCCTTTTAAGCTGTATTGACTCGCTTTATTTAAATTAAGAAAAAAACCCTCACTTTTTTTTTTTGAATTGAATAAAAGATTAAAAAGAGTACATATTTCATTGAAATTGAAAAAAGAGAAGTTATAAGTTGAAAAAATACAAAAAAAAAAAAAAAAAGCAAATGCTCGAGTCCAACTAGCATCAAAGACGAGCTTACCCATTATTGTGATGTCAGAAGGCTGCGCAGTAGGGTAGAGCGAAAAAAACAAAGTTTTTGTTTTTGAATCGTAATAGTGCGGAAAAGTTGCGATTGGTGAAGACTTACAAAACAAAACAAAAATTTTTGAAATCGGATAATATTTTCCGATCCCGCAACGAGCCTGAAATTTTGAAAAAACAAAAATTTTCATGTGTTTTTAGCGATTTTTTAAAATTTTTGTTTCAATGTTTTATTTTAATGCTCTTGACGGAAAAGTTACGATTGGTGGAGCCTTCTGGCCTTCTGAAATTTTAAAAAATATATTGAGATCGAATAATATCTTCTGATCTAGAGACAAGCCAGAAAAACCAAAAAATTGGATATTTTCAGCTTTTTTTGGGGGGGGGGATTAAAAAAAGTTTTAAAAACTGTTCTCATTTTTTTCTTCTTTTTTACCCGGTATCATAGCGTAAAGAATTTTAAAAAGCACTATATTACTCTTAAATATAAATTTTTTTCTTGATTTTTAGGTATCTTCTAAACATGCAAAACTACCATTCTTTATAACAATGAAACATTTTTAAATAATAGAAAATTATATAATATTTTCCAAAATTTCTACAATCCAGTACAAAAACCCACTAAATAAAACACCCACACGCAAAATAAACGCTAATTTTAATCACGAAACTATAAACAATTTTAATACCTAACTTATTATATACAATTTCTTAACCGCCTTTTGAAGTTTGTGCCTTCTATAAACTGTTACCTAACCTAACTGACTACCCACAGAATCATTTAACGTTAATTTAATTAAAAACTAATTTTTGTTCAGTCTTTAAAATCAAACCTAGTTAGGTTAAGTAGTGTATAGAATGAGACTGTAAAAGGCAATTAAAAATTCAGAAACTAACATATAATGAGGTACGTATTAAAATAGTTTATGGTTTAGAGATAAAAAATATTGTTCATCTTATGAGTGAGTGTTTTGTTCAGTGGATTTTTGCACTGAAAAAGTTGAACAAATTTAATTAATAGGTATGGGTAAGAAGTTGTACGTAAATATTATGTATTCAATGGCGGTTTTGTTTTTTATTTAAAAATAATTTTGTGTATGAAAAATTAGAAATCAACAAAATCTAAAATTTGTTTTGTCTTCTAGACTAAAAAATTCATTATATTTATGGCTTTCACACAAATGTGTTTCAAAATCATTATCGAGATGCTCTACAGTAACCTTTTAAGCACAAGTTTCTCTTCAATCGTGTTTCAAATGTTCAATTTTCATATTTTTTTGCATAAAGCTAATGGGGGTGTGTGGGGCAGGCCTTCCCCACAGTGCCCTCTCCTTGTCAAATGCTTTCCAATCCTTAATTTTTATTACACCTTGCCCCACTTTGCTTGGGACTGTGTTACTGTAGGAACCAACATAACCTTAAAGCAAACTTCAAGCAACTAAAAAGCAAAAAATAATAGATAACATTTACATAAATTTTTTTACCCATGCCTATCAATTAAATTTGTTGAACTTTTTCAGTACAAAGATACACTGAAAAAAATACTCACTCATAAGATGAACAATATTTTTTATCTCTAAACGATAAACTATTTTAATAGCTACCTCATTATATGTTAGTTTCTTAACTTTTAATTGCCTTTTGCAGTCTCATTCTATACACTACCTAACCTAACTAGGTTTAATTTTAAAGATCGAACAAAAATTAGTTTTTAATTAAATTAATGTTAAAGGATTCTGTGGGTAGTCAGTCAGGTTAGGTAACAGTTTCTATTATTTGGAAATGTTTCATTGTTGTAAAGAATGGTAGTTTTTCATGTTTAGAAGATACTAAAAAATCAAGAAAAAAATTAATGTTTAAGAGTAATATAGTGCTTTTTAAAATTCTTTACGCTATTATACTGGGTAAAAAAGAAGAAAAAAAAGAGAACAGTTTTTAAAACTTTTTTTGATTCCCCCCAAAAAAGCTAAAAATATCCAATTTTTTGGTTATTCTGGCTTGTTCCTGGATCAGAAGGTATTATTCGATCTCAATATATTTTTTTAAATTTCAGAAGGCTTCACCAATCGTAACTTTTCCGTCCAAGCACATTAAAATAAAACATTGAAACAAAAGTTTTAAAAAATCGCTAAAAACTAGAGATGGAACGAAGCGGCATTTGGCCGAAGCGCCGAATACCGAAGCTTCGGTCAACTAATGGCCGAAGCTTCGGCTGGCGCACATATTGAAGTTTTTGGATTAAATGCATAATAAATGCGTAGAGTTTTATACTTATCTCCATATGTTTTAATATTCTTAATTCTTAGCGTTACACAATATTTTCAGCTTACTGTAGCATTCTTAAATTGATTTCATTAATTAAAGTTTATTTTTATTTTGGTTGTTTTTATTTTAATGGTCTTAGTATTACACAATATTTTCAGCTTACTGTAGCATTCTTAAATTGATTTCATTAATTAAAGTTTATTTTTATTTTGGTTGTTTTTATTTTAATGGTCTTAGTATTATACAACATTTTCAGCTTACTGAGTCATTCTTAAATTAATTTCACTAATTAAAAGTTTTCTTGTTTTGTTTTGCTTTGTACTGCTAGTACAAGAAAAGACGACATTACTATTTTTGTATTGCAAATTAGTAGTAGGAAGCTCTACTTGGAACATGAAAAGCTCAGTCTGCAGTTCAGTCGATGTTTTATAATAAAACAACTGATATGATCATGTATTATACCATAGAACTACCCAATCTACTACTATTTACGTTGTGTTATATATTATAAATATCTTAATATTCTTAACGCAAAATGCTTCAGTTTTTGGTGAATTCGAAAAAATAGTATCATGCATTCTTTTTTACTTGTCTTTCATTTGGTATTTATTTTAAGACGACTATTTAATAATGTCACAAGTTCAAAGAAACTATTCATTCCAAGGTTGAGTTTTGGAAATCACAAGCAATGAATCACAAGTAATAGAACTTTCGTTGCCTAAAGAAAAAGAGCTAGAACTGTACATGAACAAGCTATTCTTAAATAGGAAAAAATTGCCCACTGAATTGGTGGATGGAAAATAAGACAATTTTTCCAGGATTATCAGAATTGGCCAAACGCTACTTATCTGCTCCAGGTAGCAGTGTATACAGTGAAAGAACATTTTCCGAAGCTGGTAATGTGTACGAGAAGAAAAGAAGCAGGATTCTGCCTAAAAATGCTGAGACATTGGTTTTTTTGCATCATAATTCTAAGTTGTGTGACAAATGAGCAGGTATTATTCTATTAATTCAAGTATAAATGACGAATCTTTTTTAAAGTTAATCAACTAATCAGAATTTATTCTTTTTTAATTATAAATACTTAAAATGCGGATCTTGGGTGGATGTGTGCTACTAATGGACTGAACCCTTTCCTCATATTTTGATTTATGCAAAAATAAATAAATAAGATGTAGCTTTAAGTTATGTATTAACAATTACTTACTTGTTTTACTATTACCTGATTTTGTTGTTTAGAATCTTGATCAATGAAATACATAATAAGTTAATATATGTTGATAGATTAATGCATCTCTTTAAAAAAAACTGAAATTGTGTACCTATAAATTTCAAAAAATATAAAATTTTAAAAGAAAGTAATTCAGGATGCATAATAGTTGCACATCTGCCCTTGTACACATAAGAACCATTACCATTGTTCAAAGTTTCAAAGCTAGAAGTCATTGAAAAATACTCAATGCAGTATATTTATATAGCTTTTATTTTAAAACTAAAGTTTTTTTGAACAAATATAACGAAATGTAATATTTAAACGAACATATTGTTAATAAATATTTTATTAATTATTGAATGCATTCTGGCTTCAAATGTTCAATACGCACATATTTTTAATTGAATATAAATTTCTATTATGCTTTATCATGAGGAACAATTTTGAGTTAAAAAGACTATCTTATATGATAATAATTGTAACAGAAAATTTGCTGCATAAATTTCAGGCCGAAGCGGCCGAATCACAACTCATGCTTCGGCCAGACCGAAGCTTCGGCAAAATGGCCGAAGCTTCGGCTCGGCCGAAGCTTCGTTCTATCTCTACTAAAAACACATGAAAATTTTCATTTTTTCAAAATTTCAGGCTCGTTGCGGGATCGGAAGATATTATCCAATTTCAATAATTTTTGTTTTGTTTTGTAAGTCTTCACCAATCGCAACTTTTCCGCACTATTACAATTCGAAAATAAATACTTTGTTTTTTTCGCTCCACCCTACTGCGCAGCTCCATTCCAGTGACGTCGGAGGTAAACCGTTGCAGATTTATCCGTACGTCTCTTACGACAACGCCATTTGCCCGACGGTTGCAAATAAAGTGCACCAATGTTTGAAAGGGTAAAAAAACAGTACATGGAGAAAAGGTCACTCTTCGACAGCACGCATTCGGAGTGCTCGAGTGGGGCAACCGCTTTATGGCATAATTTAGGTAAAACCCTGCATCTGCAAAAATGCGTTCTACACACAAATTTTCGGGTTTTTAGATTCTTGTGAAACGCTGTTTGCGCAAAAGCGCCAATTCGGTGCTTCTGCGCAAATGCATTTTTGCAGATGCAGCGTTTCTCCGGAATTCCGCTCTTACTGGCGATTAACCAGGTGCAACCTAGCGGGGCCTTCGTCGGAGTCGGACAAATTTTGGACCAAAGGAGCCGGAGTTATTAAAAAACATGTTGACTCCGACCATCGACTTGGATGAAATTTTATGGAAAAACATGTCTATAAAAGTAATCTTAGCAAATTTTCAGTTTCCAAGGTACATATCATGAGGATCTAGGATCCCCGATAAAATTGCTTCAAAATGGCGGATGTGCTTTGTGAAACGAATTGCCGTGTTTAGGCTTATATTGCAAAAAAGTTATCACAATGGAGGCTTGAAATGTTTGGAGCTTAAAGTACATACAGTTGCTAATACTGTAAAGCTTTTTTGTGAATTTTTTTATTTATTTTTCTGCCGCACCCTGTATGTATGTGAAGGTATAATATATTCATTTATGTGAATAATCCAATAAATCATTGAATTTTTTACACGGCCAATAACTGTATGGTTTCTTGGCCAGACAAGGTGGGCAACTAC
>JAXGGA010016753.1:0-25959 GCA_038373865.1 Uloborus plumipes | reverse complement strand
TTTTTGTTTCTGCAGCTTTAACAAGTTCTCGGTCTTTCGTAATTAAAACTGCCTGAAGATCTAAAACGTTATTATTTATATTCATGAACTCTATGCTTGAATAATTGTACGTTACGATTGGCATAACTTCCAGCTGTTGTGAACGGGTAACGGGCTGATCTTCTCTCAGAATTAAGGAAGCATGATGTATTTCTGGGTGGGCTTCCTTCTCTAATTGCGCTCTGCGTACGAATATTCCATGATAGTTTGGACACATAAAGTAAAACACTCCGTCAACGGTGCCATCGTTTAGTCCCCTTGCTTCATCCAAAACGACACCATACCAGCGTCCATCGGCAAAAAGAGTCGTACCTATGTAAACTACTACGCCTGCAACATTTCTGCCAAGGACATTTACCCTATCGCCTTCATTTATACGATTCATCATTGAATTTTGAACTATAATTTAGTATGCAAAATTATTTTACAGTTAAGAATGTTGCTGGTGCAATTTAAATTATTAAGTACATAATAAACAAGCAATGTTATTATGAACAGAATTGACTTAGCTGTTGCCAACACAGTGATTTTTATTAATGATGAAGTAAAAATTTGCGCTAGTGCTAGCAGAAAAACCTCAATGTGGCTGTGGCCAGTTTTCATTAATCTTGGTGCCAATCCCGTTCCGAAAATTTCATGCAAATGTCAAAATTCCACAAAACGAATGCATTGGGCCATGAAAAACATTAAAAGTTCCATTAAAGTGTTATGTAGTCTACTAAAAAAGCCATTAAATTACATTGTTGTTGTTTTTAAATAGAAAACAATCCACCAACATTACCGTAACCTAGATCCTCTATATAGACTATATAGTAGATTTACCGTACCCCAGATTAAATGACTTTTTAATTACATAAGTTTTCAATGATTAGAGAAAAAAAATGAACGAAATTTGATGCACGTGTAAAATTATATCTACGCATCATCGATGTGTCTACCCGTTACCATCGAAACTCTTCTATCATCTAGTTTCGATAGCAACGTCTACCACATTTACAAAAGCAGTAATATATAGCTGATAATACACTTTAGAGCTGCTATATAGACTCGTCTAGAGCCGCTATATAGACAGGCCGATGCATCAAGATTAAGTTTCACCACTTTGGATCCAATTGCTTAACTCTTACTTTCAAATTTTCATTGTTGCGGATTAGGGTTACCAGAAAAAAGTTTTGGCACATTGCTAAGCTTTGCCAAATCCACGTGCCGCTAATAATTGCTCACAGTAAAAAATTACCAAAACGCGATTAATGGCCAGAAAAGACAACCACTCAAACACACAAACACGCGCTGGATCCAAAGTGGTGAAACTTAATCTTGATGCGCCGGCTCGTCTATATAGGGGCCTTAGACTCGTCTATATAGACGAGCCGATGCATCAAGATTCAGTCTGATCACTTTGGATCCAGCTCGTGTTGGAGTAGTTGTCTTTCCTGGCGAGTTACCGCGTTTTGGTAACTTTTCACGTGAATTTCAAAGCTTGGCGGTGTCCCGGAACTTTGCTCTGGTAACCCTAGCAAGTAACCCCAGCCCCCCTAACCTCTGCAACAATGAAAAATGAAAGTAAAAGTAAATCAATCGGATTCAAAGTGGTGAAACTTAAGCTTGATGAGGCGACCTGTCTATTTCGTGTCTCTAATATCGTCGGCACCATGCTAAACTTACGAATGTGAAAAGTGGCACTTTTCAGGAGAGTCAAAACACTGAATATACTTTTTTCCCACCTGACGCGTTTGGTTATTTTCAATTTTAAATTTTTATAGATATCTTTAAGTGTAAAACTATCGTTCGAAGGTCTCATTTCAATTTTGATTATTTGTAAAGTTATCAATAATAATTGTTTAAAAATATTCGCTACTTTACCAACATTGACATTTTTGGTCGAAAGTCACTGAATTGAAGGTAAAGTATCGAATATGAAATTTTAGAGAATATTAGATAGTTTGCAATGAAGTTTCATGGCATTCATTTTCGATACTTTACATTTGGGTTACAAAACTGCTATAAAAATTAATAATAATGCATGAAAAATTAAATGAACGGTTTTTTTTTTACTAAGAAAAACTTTTATTGAACACAAGAAAAATATAATATAAATAATGGAAAGTAAATAATCAGGTGAGTAATTTAGACGATTCGTCAAAAATACATAGTACATAAAAATAAATTTACTATTCAATTTCTGTATTATCGGGTTCTGCCAGAGAATCGCGGACTGATTTGGAACTCGGAAGCTGCTCATAAAAAGACCTGTATGCCCTGGGAACTAGCCCTTGATTGCATAGTTGCAATAAATCTTTTTTTTTTTTTCATCTCCGATATACAAATCTGACCATCGTATGGCATAAAGGTTCAGGAGGGCTATCATTCATCTTTTAACTTTCGATTTAATTATCGAGATTGTTTCTAAGTAGCAAATATGACACATTCGTTTTCATGAATAGTTATGCAAAGACAAAATTACAACGTATACTATCGAATGTGTCATATTTGAAACATTACAATGGTTTAATATGCGCATTCAACTGTCTTAGTGGTAATGAAAACTAACGAAACTGGCATTTTCGCTAGTTCAGATTATAACGTTTGGGATTTTTTTAAATTTGTTTAACTATGTAAGGGTGAATATCAGGAAAAGTGCTAATTTAAGTCACAAATGAATTTCTCAAGCACTTCCAAATAAAAAATTAAAATTTTTCTTTTTCCATACAGTAAACTGCGTCGCACATACAATCCATGACAAAATTTTCAGGTTTTACTTTAATTTGTGACAATAGAACTCTTTTCATTGCCTAAATGTCATGTCGGCAGCGCGTCACACATTCGGAACGCAAAGTTCAAAAAAATCCTGTGAATTAAAAAACATCGCAGCAGAAACAAATACAAAAGGAAATAACGTGTTTTATGTTCATCTATGACGATTAACTCTTGTGTTTTAGATAAAATGAATTTCGATCGATAAAAAAAAGCAATTTCTGCTTGTCACAAGTTTTCATAACATGACGAGTGAGCCAACTTTCGGAATGATAAAATCTAGACAAAACATTTTTAGGCGCCAAAAAATTACTCTGCGTGAAGCTTTAATATGTGATGTTTCAGTTCCGACAGAAAATTTTCACTTCAGCTGCATTAAATTACAGGAAAGATTTTTTCAATCTTGACTTTTCTGTTTCTACCAAATGAAGTGTCATGTCGGCAGCGGAAATTAAGACACAAAATAAAGTAATTATTCAATTTATTTTTGCATAATGGAAAAGAAATCTATTGTCATGGACATAATAAGATGTTTTTATTTTCGAATCTTTAATTAGGAATGTTCATCTATCATATTGCGGGAAATTTGTCATATCGGCAGCGGTCATGTCGGCAGCGCAGAAGTAGAAGGTATTTGTTATGAAACTGATGCGTGCGTTACCGATGTTTTTTCGCAGTTTTTTCTTCGTGTTATGAGTTTGTTGAGTTTTAAAGTACACAGATAGATTCAAGTGCATTGTTTTTCCTGCCAAATTTTCCCATTTTTAGCAGTTTATTCATTGTTTTGTAAATGCTTCAAAAACATGAATTTTTCCGCAAAATTTGAGTTTCCAAACAAAATTATTGCCTTTTTCGCCCTCTTTTCTTTTACATCAATATTCCGACCTTCGTTCGTAACTACTGCACCCAAAAATATAATTTTGCTCTAAAATGGAAAACTTACGAACATTTTAGTGAAAATCACCCTCCCTCGCCAAACTCTGACGGTCCTGAATTAATTTCGTTTTTTAAGATTGTATTAAGAATTTCATTTTATTTTGATTTTTTAACTATTAACGTATTTATCTGTTTGAAACAAACTTTGTCGCACTTATTTAGACTTTAACTAACTTTTAATTAGTCTCTAATTTTATTTATAGAACAAAAAAGCGTTCAGGCTCTGAAAATATTATTATATTCTAAGTAATAATTATTTTATTTTTGAACATAAAAGGTAGTAAAAGTGATGACTTTTATACACTAAGTGTAAAATCTGTAATATTTGTCAGTTCGGTAGCATTTTCATCATGTCGGTAACGCTTATAGACAACCCCCCTAAAAGGGGGGTAAATGTTCACCTTGACCATGCCCCTAATTTTTAAAAAATATTGTTACTAATGTGTATTTGAAATAATCTATTAAATTAATTTTCTGAGTATGTTCAAAAATTGAAAATTTCCATGGTCAAATTGGCACTTTTCCTGATATTCACCCGTAAACTGTCGAATATCATATTCGTTAGTATAGCATAACTTTTTCGGGCAAAGCTGCATATTCGTAAAAATGACATTGGCTTACGACCATTTAACAGATTCATCATTTTGCCAGTAGGTAGCCCTTTTTTAGTACTACGGGAAACCATTGAACTTGAAAAACGCGATTTTTCACATTCGTTACTTTAGCATGGTGCCGACGATATAGACTATAGCCGCTTTAGAGCAACGACTCCTTTCTAAATGCTTAATGCTTTCTAGTTTTTAGCACAGTGCAAAATTTCTCCCTTGGTTCACAACGCACTGCCACCTATCGGAGTTCTTCGAGACAAAGAAATTAACGATTGTTCAGTAAAATTTATTATTATTTTTAATATTTATTATTTGTTTTATATATTTTTTAGTTTTTTAATGTTTTAAAAAAGTAAATTTATTTATCTGCCAAATCAACGATTGGTTGATTTCCTAATTTAAAGTTAAAAATTTACCAATCGGAAAATTTAATTTGAATATTGTTTGGATTTATCACCATAACAACGGCATCATCTGATTGCCACAAGGTGGCGCTCAATGTGGAACAAATGTCTCACGTATTGAGGCAAATGTAGTCTCGCATTTAGTGTTTAGGAGGCGTTGTTTAGAGCCGCTATGTAGACCCTATATAGCGTCAAATGGGAGCCTTAATACACTTTCCTATTTGGATCATTGGCAATTGAAACGTTTAAGACTTGATAAATCCGCCACTGACTCTAACACTGTTAACTTAGGCTAACAATACGAAGCCGTGTGGTCGGCAGAAGTGAAAGGAACAGATAGATCTTTTTAACAAATAGTATAAATTTATTTAAACAAAGCAAACATGAAAACAGTTGAATACGTGATATGCTCCAAAATTTTTCAAAGCGTCAAAACCCCCCAATTCTAGTAAACAAACAGTAAAATATTACAAAACATTAGTTGATGTCCTCACACTAAATTCCCCAGAAAAAAAAAAAAAAAATTGATACCAGCGAAGGAGCGAGAGTTCACCGGTTTCAGCTTGTCCACAGAATGTCCACCGATCAGGCTATGGCGTCGCCGTGTACAGACCAACCACAACTTCAGCAGCACAGCCTAGACGCGGGCACGAGGAAGATTCTTCAATGGATTTTCCATCCACAACGAAGGATAGGCACCGCAAGTCCCAGCAAATCAGCTCGATGTCGAAGACAGGAATTTAGTAGGGTTGGCCGCCGAATGACCAAAAAGAAAAAAGCACTTTATCCCGGTGGATATTTTAACTTAGCATAGTGAAGAAACTCTTTATCGGAGGAACGTTAGGATTAACTCCATAGGGAGACTTCAGTGTAGAATTTAAAGCTCTGGACTACAAAAAACCCCGAACTTAAGAATGTTTGGCCGCTAACTTAATTATGCATCACGAGCTATTATGTTCACGTGGGCTGAATTTGTGTCTGGAAATGGAAAATAGAAAATATGTGATTATGAATTTACAATAAAATGATGCCACTTTTGGGAATTCTTTAAATATGAGGAAACCTATCAAAGTGTGTTTAGGGTCATATCGCAACTCGTAATTACGAAAACGTAATTTGAATTTAAAATGTCGAAATTCATTTTTTTTCAGTAAAAGAAAAATGTAATTAATCTATTTTTATCAAAAGGGCATTTAGATAAGTGCTACTGCTAGCTTTTATTAAGAATTATAAAATTGATAGCAAAATTAAATTCAATTTGCATACATTTTGCTCTCCCTTCCCCCCCTCTCTGCCCTTTATTTAGTCATTTGGGAAGTTGCATACGTACCGATCACTCTACAAGTATGTTTTTATCAACTTCTTTTTTTTTTTTGAAGTTTTATTATGACATAATAAAATATGAAACACTGATGCGGTATTTTAAAGTAAACATGAAAGGGGGAAATTTCGTGATAATTTTGAGGCAAATTCATTGGTCTGGAGATTGCTTTTGTTGGTTTTTTAATGCGTATGACAAAGTTCATATAATATTTGCGGCTCTTTTTATCAAATTGTAACTCGATTCCCGATGTTTGCGAGTAGCAAAACTTGTTTTAAGTTTATTAGGAGCAAGATCAAGTCTTAGAAATTCCATTATTGTCCATAAATAAAGGAGTTGATCATAAAAAGAAAATTTTCTACACAATGAAAACAAAGAATGTTGTGTTTACAGTACAGTGCAGCTAATTTTATAGTAATTTGAAAGTAATAAACTGGAAAATTTGCTAATTTTAGAGTAGTAAACTGTAAAATTGCTAGTTTTACAGTTTATTACTGTGCATTTTACAATTTTAAACTGGAACCTCTGCTGCCAGAATTACACTGTTGTCTTTACAGTATAGTGCAGCTAATTTTAAAGTAATTTGAAAGTAATAAACTGGAAAATTTGCTAATTTTAGAGTAGTAAACTGTAAAATTGCTAGTTTTACAGTTTATTACTGTGCATTTTACAATTTTAAACTGGAACCTCTGCTGCCAGAATTACACTGTTGTTTTTACAGTATGATACGGCTAATTTTATGGTAATAAGCTGCAAAATTGATAAGTTTGCTGTAATAAACATTAAACTAGCTAGTTTTACAGTTTATTACTGCTTCACAGTTAAAAACTGAAACCTCTGCTTTCAGTATTATACTGTAAAAACTTATTTTTTGCAGTGCACATGCATTGCCCAATCGTAGCTTCCAACTTACATTATTAGACACAAAAGATGGGGAACCAAATAACGGGGAATCAAAGTGCAAGAAACTATCATAAATAATCGGTTTTTGAATTTTTCGGGTCGCAATGAATTTTTAAATAAGCACACCATTGTTAACAAATCAGACAAAATTCGTATCTGAATTTTAATGCACATATTACCAGCAAAAGTATGTAACTCTGACATGCTATAAAATGCTCAGACTTTGCTTAAAATGCTGGAAGTTGTTAGGCAAAGCATGAAATAGCAGAATAATAATATAGTTTCCATGGCCCTTTACATAATGCATAGGCATTTTCTTCAATGTCGCATGCTATTTTTTGAAAATATGAAAATGGTTCTTACGAGACCAGAATATCATGACGTGCATTCATCAAAAGTACTATTTGAAAAATATTAGAGAGAGCTACTTAAAAAGAATAGAAATTACGTAAAGAACAGAAATGATTAAACTTTTTCTCGTTATTTTTTTAAAATAAAGACTTGATTTTTTATTGAATTTTTGCAAAGTAAATCTTGAATTCTTGCAAAGTAATAAAATATGTATAAAACAGAAAGTTTTTTCCCCATGTACCATTTTATTTTCAATTGTATCCGTTTGCAACGAAGAATGATTTTTAAAAAAATTTAGTTATATAATGCGCTGGATGAGACTAAGAACTGAGAGAATTGAGATTTCTCTTAGTCGATAAAATGTGTTTTGGAAAAGATTGGAGTGCATAAACATAATTTTTCATTATTATTAATTTGTAACTTTACCAATATTTAAAAGACATGTTGCTGTTCAGAATGAATGTCTCTGGTGCATGAAGTACAAACACATTTTTTTCATTTTATTGAATACTTTCCAATTCACTTATAATATTCAAAATCATACTTAAATTGAGATAATCTAGATGTGAGCCGTTGAGAGTAAAAGTAGTGCAACGTCGATAAAATAAGATGTTGGCCAATTGAATGTTTTTGTTGCTTATTTCGTACAGAACACTTCTACTGTCTCCTTTACTTAAGGTGAACATGCAGTCCCGTTGTCGGGTATTCCATCCAGCTGTCCCAGTATATTCCTGAAATGTCCAGTTTTCTGATTTGACAGAGCTAAATACTGAATGCTTCAACCAAAAGTAACTTGAGTTTAGGTTTTTTCATACAAATCAATTAAATCATGCATAATGATTTAATTTTTTTTTTTAATGTTTTGTCCGGGTCTTGTGCAATGTGCAATCATAGAAAAGTTATTTTCTCATTGGACTAATTTGTGACCTACCGAAAAAACAGTTTCAAATTAGTGCAGAAACATAAAAGCGGTAAATGTTCCATTTTGAGGAGAGAAAAAAATAAATGGTTACTTTGCGTTTACTGTCTATGGGTAAATGGTTGAATCTAGACCTATGCCGTTTTCGCATGAAGAAGAACGATGTTACAATTAACTTCGGACAATGTAAATACAAGTTATGAAAGCATTCACTTACACCCCTTTTGGTTTCGACGGGTACATACAGAGAACAGGAAAAATTTACTTTTGTTTTCTTACTGAAACGGGCAGATGAATAATTTTGTCGATTTGTACTATAAGTTTACTCGTTGGAAGAGGGATGGCACTCATTGCGAAAATAGGGGAAGACCGCCTATATTGGACCACTGCTTAAATTGGACCTCGGGCTTAAAATCTAGTACAGAGATCTATGCTACATTTTAACGGTAGAAATATAAAGTTTTAGGAATAAAATCATTGTGTATGAAGTTTCACCAGTCTTCGAACTGCGTAGCGTGATTTACGGCATGATTTATGTTGAAAACGTGTAAAATCTTATTTTGCGGACTTGTATTTAGTAAGATACAACTAAAACTTGTAAGCTGAGGTCAACTGCTGCTATAGCATGATGATTTGTGTTTAATAAGGATTACATCTGTGTATTTACATGCGCGATTGTGATAATTTTTGACACAGAAATAAGCTGAAGAATAAAAAATGGCATGTTTTCCTTTATTGGACCGAAAAAATTTTCCTATATTGGACCGGTGGTCCAATTTAAGAATATGATTTTACACAAGTCTTTTTATTAATCGCAACATAAAATAAGTGACTCGTCTTATTTAATAGTTAAAATTATTTTAAGCATACTTTAACACCTATTCACGATATTCATTTAAACTTTTTTTATCAAGCACATTTTTATCAAGCAGAAGCTACAACTTCTAAAAATGTATGTTTTTTTCCCTCTTCATCCATTAAGCTGCAGTTTTAGGTTGCTAAACATATTATAGTCCAGTCAATGAAGGTAAAAAAAATGGCGTTGTCGCAACTAATTTAGGGAAAGCTGAATTTTTGCAGGATGTTAGTACATCGAGTGTACACCAAAAAAACACAAAGTCCCGACCTCCACCCCTCTTGCTTTCCCCCCCACCCCCTCCGAAACATTGCAAAAGCAGTACTATTATTATACGATTTTCGTGTCGCAACTAATTTAGGGAAAGCTGAATTTTTGCAGAATGTTAGTACATAAAGTGTACACTTAAAAAACACAAAGTCCCGACCTCCACCCCTCTTGCTTTCCCCCCCACCCCCTCCGAAACATTGCAAGAGCAGTACTGTGATTATACGCTTTTCGCGACGCAACTAATTTAGGGAAAGCTGAATTTTTGCAGAATGTTAGTACATAAAGTGTACAATTAAAAAACACAAAGTCCCGACCTCCACCCCTCTTTCTCCCCCCCCCACCCCCTCCGAAACATTGCAAGAGCAGTACTGTGATTATACGCTTTTCGCGACGCAACTAATTCAGGGAAGTCTGTTTTTTATTTTAAGATGTTAGTATACAAAGTTTTCACTATAAAAACACAAAGTCCCGACCCCTAACCCCCGTCCCACCCCCTCCGTGAGGCCTTTAGATGTTTCCTAGGAATGAACTACAACAATCCCGAGCAACATGTTGAGATAAGAGAAAGCAGAAAATCAAGGGACTTAGAAATTATATCAAGGTTCAAAGATTGGTTGAGTCAGCACAATCCTTTTACTTGCAGCACTAGTGAATTGATTTCTCTTTCAACGGGGTTGGTTTGCGACTCTTCAGTTAATTGTGATGAAGCAAAAGCATATAAAGTCGGCTTAAAAGCGATGGAAAAAATGATGGGAAAAATCTTTTAATGAAATGAAGCTACATAGGAAAGATATGGTTACAACACAAGCGAGCTTCAAGTCTATCAAAGTGAGACATAAAGACGTTTCAATAAACTCTCAGCAAATATTCAATAGAATTATTTGCATATGTGACAGCCCAGTTAAACTGAAATCTTATTTCGAGTTTGAGCTAGCATCGCACCCACCTTCATTATTTAACGATGTATTGCTACGAAAAGATACGAAAGCATCTTTCATGAAATTGTTTGAAGATGGAATTGTCCAGGAGACGTTTGAGGCAAACAAAGATGTTTTTATAATAGACGGGGGACATTTGTTACATGCAAAGGTTTGGAGACTAAAAAGCACTTTCAAGGAAATAGTAGAATCATACTTAAAATATGTACTTATTAATTATGGAAATAAAGGGACAGTGGTTTTCGATGGGTACCCCAGCGTTCCAACCACAAAACTGCAAGAACAAGAAAGAAGAGCATCAAAAAAATTTTCTCACACAATTGTTTTTGATGAAAATACAGTTTGCACAACACAACAAGAAGATTTTCTAGCAAACCCTCAAAACAAGAAGAGATTAATAGAATAGAAGAAGTTAGAACAAAGTTTATTGCTGCAGCTATTAACGTGGTTTTTGCAGAAGATGATGCCGACACTGTCATTGTCGACCAAGCCATTAAGAATATGCAAAATAATACTACTACTGTTGTTGTGGGAACTGATACTGATCTCTTGGTTTTACTTGTAGCCTTAACTCCTCAGCATGATGCCAGACTTTTCTTCTTAAAACCTTCATCTTCAGTGTCTAAAGTTTACTCTGTCAATTTCCTAATAAATAAACATGTCGAACAACAAACTGCACTGCTTTTTGCTCATGCAATGACTGGTTGTGACACGACATCGGCTTTCTATGGAGTAGGAAAGTTAAAAGCTGCCGACTTGATACGTTTTTCCAAAGAAGCTAAAGCTCAGGCTGAGCTTTTTACAAAACAAGATATTACAAGAGAAATCCTTGTAGAAAGTGGAGAACAGTTTGTCCTAAGTATATATAATTTATCACGGTATAAAACCCTAAATGAAGCCAGATATTTTAAGTATAAGCAACTCATCGCCAAAATGTCCCTTAAGTCAACTTTTGATTTAGCAAAACTTCCACCAACTTCAGATGCCGCTCATCAGCATTGTTTGAGGGTTTACCACCAAATTCAAACTTGGTTAGGTTTTAAACTTCCAGAAGAGTGGGGTTGGCAATATACTTCAAGAAACAGACTTATTCCTAAGCCCATGACGATTTCCCCTGCTCCAAGTGACCTTCTCCTGTTAATATCCTTCAATTGCAAAACATTGTGTGTTACAAACTGTAGCTGTCGTAAAGCTGGATTCGATTGCACTTCTATGTGTGGAAACTGTAATGGAATGCATTGCAACAATATTTCAAACCAAGCGAATGAAATGTTAGATGACTCCTAATAAAAGGATAATTGTTGTTATCAGTTCTTCATGCTTTTTCTTTTTGTTAAATGTAACACAGAAACGCATTGCCTCTAGTCGTAACATTTCGCAAAACAACGGGTCGTACGGATCAGTTTCACTAGCCGAATGCGACCCGCGGGCCGTAGGTTGGGCACTACTGGTTTATAATGTTGCCAAGAAGTGAAATAAAAACTGAACGCACCACTGTATCATTTGTTTTCGAGCTGTAAGCATTTAATCATAGTACTGCTCTTGCAATGTTTCGGAGGGGGTGGGGGGGAAAGCAAGAGGGGTGGAGGTCGGGACTTTGTGTTTTTTTAGTGTACACTCGATGTACTAACATCCTGCAAAAATTCAGCTTTCCCTAAATTAGTTGCGACACGATGTCTTTATTGACTGGACTATTAACTTAAATAAAATTTATGCTGGTTTACAGAGAGAAAAATATGAAATTCTCGATATTTTCGATAAGACTTTAAAAAGAAACAATTTATACGCTACTAAAATGTTCAATGTAGATGAAGCAGGTCTTTTCACTGTTCAAAAGCCCGAAGTATATTGATGTATAGAGGTAAACACCAGGTTGGAGCAATACTGAGTGGTGAACGTGGTAGAAACACACTAGTCATTTCCCACATGGGAGCAACAGAATTGCAAGCTCTACATGCTTATTTTCAAAAGATTGCGTTCCATGTATGAACTTATCGTAAAAGCATCCCCTGGTGAGCAATATGCTTGTTCATAAAAAAAAGGTTGGATCACAAACGATAATTCACACAATGGATGCAACATTTCATCAAATATGTTAAGCCAAGCAATGTAAAAAGAATGTCCTTCTATTGGATAGGCACAGCACTTACATAAATAACATTGATACAATAAACTTGGCTAACGAAAACGATATAATAATACTTTCTCGTTAAGCACATCATGCATGTAGATATGGTCTTTATTCCGTTTCTGTCTATATATTTGTAATCAAGCATGTGATACATGTATGCGAAAACATCCAATGAGATCCATTATCTAATATCGCATAGGAGAACTGTTTGGTACATCTTATGGGCAAACCGCAATGAAGGCGATGGCAAATGCTGTGAGTTGATTTCAAAGAACATGAGTTTGGCCCGTTAATTTACATGTGTTTAATGATTTTGGCTTGACTGCAATAGAATTAGAGGCAAGTAGTTCAGATAAAACTACTCAAAGTGAGCAGGTTACATATTAGGTGTAAGTTGTACACCATGTACAAGAACTAGCTACGATTTAAATTAGTACAAATTCTGCAGAATCGGCGGATAGTTCTCATCAAAACATGATTGTCAACTCTAACTATGATTTTGTAAAGCCGGCTCACATATCACCTTTGCCTAAAAAAATAGAAGGAAAGAAAAGGTAGGTTGTCTCAGCAATTATTCTAACGATGTATAAAAGAAGCATAGATCAGAAAAAGTCACACAAGAAGAAGTAAGAAACTACACAAAACGATTGTTATTGCAATATTTGTCATAGAGATGAAGTGCAAAACATGATTAAGTGTATGAAATGCCATCGGCGAGTTTATCAACTCTGCGTAAGTGAGGCCGAAGCAAAAGAAATTCTATTGCAAATTCTGGAAAAAAGCTGTATAGTTCAAATATAAATTATTCTATGATTTCCTGGTACGGTCCAATTTAGGAAGCGCATGGTTCAAATTAAGCGCATATATTCCTAAATTGGACTTTTGCAACTTTTTGTAAGATAATTTTTTTTAAAATAATTTTCATATTTTCAGAAAATATAAGCTGCTAGGGCGGTTCCTGATTAAATTGAGCACACGATGCCCTATTTAGCATTTTTGTTTCGCTTCACATTGAGCGACACAGGCCTCCTGTTCTTAGGGGGTCCAATATAGGCGGTCTTCCCCTAACTGTCAGTTTTTCAAAGGAAAAAAAACACCTCTATCTTAAACTGAGTTGAAAAATCCTTGAGTGCAGTTATTCGGTCACTAAAAGAAAAGTGCTTTAGTGATAAGCAAATAGTTTCATAGGAAAAAGATAATCTTTCACGCCCAGCTCAATATCAACGCAGAACGATAATTCTGACTCAAGCTTTTCCTGTCGATATAGGAATGATAAAGTTGCATTTACCATTTTTAGACTGATAAATACTTCAACAGTGTTTGTCAGTGAAAAAAAGTTTCAACGCTTTAACATTTTTGCCGCTTGATCATCCTTATAAATAACGTCGTATGCATATTTCTTCCCTTTCCTGTCGTCACAATTCATATTTTTAAGTGAAACTGAAGTATGTTATTAATAGAAAAATAATTTTTAAATATCTTCTGTTATTTTTCACTACTTAAAAAAAATATCTAAAAATATTAAAAGGTTTTAAATGTAGGGTAGACCAACTAGTGAATGAAAACTTCCAGTGAATGAACATCTCGTAATTTTTATGAAAAAATAAATATTTTAAATATTTTTCTTAGATGAATTTGCAGTAGGCACTTCTTTCTACACCTTTACAGAAAAAAAATGACTAGAAAAGTCTGTACTTGTTAACTACATTGCAAAAAATAAACTGTTGTTTTTACAGTATAATACTGGCACCCGAGATTCCAATTTAAAACTAAAATGCACTGTAATAAGTTGTAAAACTAGCAATTTTACAGTTTCTTACTGTAAAGTTAGAAATTTTGCAGTTTATGGCCGTAAAATTTAGCTGTATTATGCTGTAAAAACAACAGTACAATTCTGATAGCAGAGGTTCCAGTTTGAAACTGTAAAGTACACGGTAATAAACTAAAATTCGCAATTTTTCAGTTTAGTACAGTAAAGTTGGCAATTTTACAGTTTATGAATCAGCAATTTTTACAGTTTATTACTATAAAATTAGCTGTGTTACACTAATTCATTTTTTACAGTGTAGTAGGGGTGTAGTAGGGGTGTAGGTTCAGTTCATTCACTGGGTTTGGGCGCTTTTTTTAACCCCCAATAAAACCTGATACAGAACCCTAAAGCTCTCCCATTTTTTTTTTTTTTAAATATTACGTATATCAAGTGCTTTTACTACCATGAGACAAATGAGGAAATTTTTAACGACGCTGTGAATTTTTGAAAGTAAAAATTCGCTTATGTGTTCACTGTTCATTCACTGGTCTGTGTTTATCCTATGACTTACGTAGAAATTGTATGACTTTTGTAACATGGTTGCGTTTTGGTAACAGTTTCATAATCTACAAATTAAAGTAACTTTCAGTGATAGAATAAAATAATCATGGTGGGTTTTATGTTTTAAATCTGATATTTATTTAAAGTAGGGTTCAGTGAACTCAATACAACGTGCTAAAAGGTTAACAGGTATATCCATAGACTTTTTGACTTTTGGTTCGGTTAATATTCTTTAGAAAGTTTGTCATTGCTGCTTGAATAGCTGGAATATAAACGTAAAAAGCTCCTTTCACTCCAGCTTTCTCTTTCGGAAACCAAAAATAGTCCCACTGTAATAGATCAGGCAAATCAAGAAAATCTGGATAATTTTCCAGTTATTGAAATGATGTCTTTGTAATTAAAGAGCTTGGAGGATGAAGGGGCTATGCTACATTTTAAAAAATGAAAACTCTGGACACTGATAAGCAATAGATACAGGTAAGCAAATAAAACTTGGTACATCAAGAAGTAGATGTCATTAGACCAATTTCATACGCACACCAACGTCAGAACCAGAAAAAAAAAAAACCTGCAACAGCAACAACAATAAAACTTTGAACTTTAATTACTCGCAATTTCTGTTTTGTCACACAACCCCTTCATCTCCCAAGCTCTTTTATTCTCTACACGATCAACTTTTTGCTTTTTATTTAAGTTAAGTTTATATAAGTGATGTGAAACCAAACGTAAACATACTTTTCGTTTAACCGAGAAAAATTAAATTATTCTTCCAGAATTGTCGCAGTGAAATTTTCATTGATCGCATTTATTTCACACTAGCGGTACCCGCACGGCTTTGCCTGTGGTATAAAATTAAAAGTTCAGTTGGAAAATAATTGATATAGTAGGAAAAACACTCTATTTTAGTTATAATTCAACTGTAATTCCTTCAAAGTAGAGAAAAAAAATCTGATATGGACCCCACACTACTTCCTTTTACGTGTAAATTTCTTAGTAGATGCATAAGTGCTAAAATAGTGCTTGGAGTGAGCAAGAGAACAATTCAAACATTTATATCCCTAGTTTGCCACTAAACAATGCAAAAGAATGTTGAACAATGATTAATCAACTAAATATCGCCGATTTTAACGTCATTCAGTGGATTTTTCGCAAAATATCGCTAATAGCGCCAAATTGAACCCAAATTATAAAAAAAAAAATTTGTTCGCCAAATTTGTCTCCAACTTGGCAATATGTCGCCAAATTGGCAACCAAAAGCTTGGCGATATATCGCCAAGTGGTAGCGCCAATTCATATCACTTTTGTCTGCATTGAAATTAACACTGATTTCCCACATAAATGGGGTAAACACACCCCCTTGGGGATATTCGAATGCAACCCCAAGGGGAGTTGCACAAAAATAAGCCAAAAGCGAAAATAAGAACAATTTTGTTGCTCACAGAAACCAACCAAAATCTATTACCAAAGTTTAAGAGAAGAAAGTTTTCTTTCCTAACTTCAAAAACAAAATAATACTATTTCCGAAATGACACACTTTTAGAAAGAACGTTGCAATATCGCAATTTATACGATATATTTATAATTTACGGAGTTTCATTTCCTTAAAAACTGAGAAAAAAACAGACGATTATATTCCAACAGTTAAAAAACCCATTTTAATAAGGCTAGGAGTTTAGACTGCTACAAAAACAAATACATTTTGAAAATTATTAAGGGAAAAAGAAGGAAACAAAAAATAGTATTAAAACGTAACCATGATAACAACATGAAAAGTTCATTTCTGGTTGTGATCAAATAATTCATTTTATCTTTATTTTCAAATTTTATTCTCGAGTTTGACCATTTTAGAATCGTTTGGATTGCTTTGCTCTAGGTAAGCCTTGAATTTCCGGGAGGCTAAAAACAATTATTACAGCTCTTCTAATGCTCGTAGAAACTTCTAATTGATATGATTTTTAGCAGAAAATTTTAAGGTTTCGAATGACATAAGATTTGAAAATGTGTATGAAATATTTCTTTGAATTTGTATGAAAAAATGAGTTAAGAATTAGAATAGAAAAAGAACGAAATAGAATTTTCAAAAAATCGCTTCGAGCTGCACACACCCATGCTACGAACTAATTTTGTGCCAAATTTTAAGAAAATCGACCGAACGGTTTCGGCGCTACGCGGATCACAGACAGACATACAGAAGGAAAGAAAGACAGACCCACCTTCAGCTTTATTATTAGTGGAGAAGAAATAATTTTGTCGCTAACTCAGTTTTGTTTGAGGCATCTGGTCATCCAGATCTAGAATCATCATTTAAATCTTCACGGCAATTTTTAAGCGTGTAAACCACGAGTAAATTTGAGAGCGAGTCATACAATTATCACAAACAAATTTTATTAAAGTTGAAGCAAAATTTAATGTTTGCTCTTTTTTTTATGACACAAGCATATAAGCTACTGTCATTAAAATACGCGTAGTTTTGTAACCCTCAACCAATGAGTACAAATTTTGCTTCTTTCGAACGAAGAAATAGGTAGCTTTCCAATGCTGAAAACACCCGTTAGATTGCGTGATATGATTTATAATTAAAGGTTAAATTTCGATTAGTTTTAAATCACAATGTATACATACCACTGTCGCTTATTGATCATGTATGCTAACATTTAAGATACTTTGTTTTTCTACTATCTATAATCTATACAGTTGAATTTCTTGGAACTGTAGCAACATATTTAAAACCAGGGAAATAATTTCAGTTTCATAACTTCTGGCCGTAACGGCGAACCAATGATTTAAAACTAAGATCCTACATGGCATCAAAAAAAAAAAAAAGAAAGAAAGAAAAAAAAATAAAAAAACTCCCCTCACTAATTAGAAACAATCATTGTTTTCGCGTGGACTCTATTACACGTTGATATCTAAAGCAAGAACTAAGTAGTTTTACTAGCAAAAACTAGAATCAACATCCAATCAGACATCACACGAATTAAGTCAAAAGCACTTATTAAAATATATATTCCTACTAAATACGAAAAAGTGAACTACACAGACATGCTGAATTACATGAAAGGTAAAATCTGAGGAGATATCCGAAATTTTGGGAAGCTTTCATTTTTGAATATGAAGCTTAAGCGAGTTAGGTTGATATTCTGCCTTTATATCTCTTGACATAACTTAAAAAAATCGCGAAAAAGTCTAAATTCAAAAATTAATCATTTCAGATGATTTTTTTAACATTTTAGGAGGAAATCCCCCCCCCATCCCCCCCCACACACGCATATTTTTCCTTCTTTCCGAATTTGTTTTTCCCCTCTTTTTTCCCTCTTTGAGCTTTTCACCTCTATAGTCCTTATGAAGAATACTTAAGGTTAATATAATTATCTCTTTCCATCCGAATCTATAACTATGAAACACAAAAAATGAAGAAAAAGAGGAATTATCTCAAAAAATTGATGAGTGATGAGAGAAAACGGTGGTTCATAATTATATTCAGGCGGTCATTTTATATAAGAATCAGCGGGAATCGTGGCGGGAGCATTTTTCATGGCGCCATTGTTAGCACCAAATGTATAATAAATGCAATAGTTTCCAAACTCAATCATCTTATGCAGGTAGTGCTTTTTATACCAACTATTCTGTCATTGATACTTTGTCAAATTATTATTTAAAGTTGAAGTGTCAATGAAGTCACCACAAGAGAAAAAAAATCGACGATTTTTCCTGCAACTAGAAACCGTGGTCTGAGCTGCAGTTGTGAAATTTATAAGTCCTTGCTTATTACACAGTTTCGAAATTTTTTACAAAGTTACAGGCAACAGGATGTACCGTTCTTATACGTTGAAATTATACATTTATAACTTATTCTATTTCTTCTGTTTTAACGTTAAGTGTGGGCGTTTTCAGCATGTGTTCGATTACAAACTAATTCTGGAATGTGATTAAGAATGAAAGTCGAATTGAAAAAGCGCTCTATCTGATGTAGGGCGCAATACTGATCAAAGTACGCAATATGGGACGAAACAGGGTTTCTTCCGAGAAGGAAAAATGGAAAAGTGAAAGTGAAAAGGAAAACTGTAGGGGAATGGAAAGACAGGTGGGAGGAGCGGGCAAGATAGAAATAACCTATAATATCGAAACACATGATTAGTATATCTCGCTTGTGCGGACGCTAAGACATATGGTCATCTCTTGAGTATGTTAAGGAAGTTCGGTCAAGTTTCCTCCTTCCAGTGATATTATACATTGGTTTCTTTATTTACTAGTGAATCTTTGAAAATCATTTAGGTATATGAGGGGAAATTGTTTATGAAAGGTAAAAATATTGTTAGTTTGATTTTTCAGTAGGGGAGAGTGGTAATGAATGGGCCACTTTTTGGTTTTGAATTTTTGTAATTTTTTCTAACACTTTGTTTTAACTCTAAATTGGTGTTTTAGTTACTTTACTTATCTGGCTATCTAAAAAAGTCATAAAAGTTGGATTAGCACCTGTCTATAATGAATTATAATAGAAAATAAAAATTTCGAAATTTGGCCCATTCAACCCCACCTATGGGGTTGAATGGGCCATCGAAGGTAATGAATGGGCCACTAAATTAATTCAATGAAAACATGTGGATTTAATCTTTTATTTGCTGAATATGACAAAATAAATGTGGCACTTGACATGATGATACAAAATCATACTGATTTAAAATTATATAAACATCAAAACTGATGCAATTAAAATAAAACTGATGCATACCAATTGTAACAGAAAAATGACTAAATAATAAGATTGTAAGAAATAAATAACATCAAATATATACTTAAAAAAAAAAACAGATAATACACACTATGATTTAACAAAATTTATATATTTCAAAAATAATATTAAAAATCACTTTCAAAAACTTCTTCATTTTCAAACTTGTCAAAATTCAAAATTTTTTTTAAAAATTTACTAGACATCGGGAATAAGAAATGTCTAACTTAAGTTACCAAGAAAGAAAATGAAATTGTACTGTGAGTAATATAATATGAAGGAGAGAGGGGAGCTTTTTCAAGCCACGCACTCCGGCCAGAGAGCTATTGTACTATAGGAATATAATATAGATCTGCAAATTATATTTAGAAATTACTACAAACCTATTTTGACGACAGTAATCTTAATCTATCTATGACAGTCAGTTGTGTTTCATATAATTGCAAAAATCCAAAGAAAAGGAAGAAAAACAATATTTATGTGGCCCATTCATTACCATGACATAGTGGCCCATTCATCCCCACCTATACTTTTGGAATACATTTAGGTTTTTTGAGTACATTGAATTTAGATAACATCAAAATACATCTTAAGATTAGTTTATAGATATGGAAAGACTAGCTTATACATACGTAAGCAGTGAAATACTTGGTACATTTTAGCTAGGAAATGTTTTACTAAAAAGGGAAAGACTTACTTTTCAGTCATATTCTTGCCCATGCCACTCTAGTTTGAAAATGGCTCAGCGCAAACGAATGAAAATTGGATGAGTTTAGAAGAACAAATAGCTACATCTATTGGTGACATCAAAAAGAAAAATCATGCAAATAGTTTTTCATATTTTGTTAGTGGCCCATTCATCACCATGGCCCATTCATTACCACTCTCCCCTAAATAGACACTATTAAACGGTTGCATGCATTGATATTCAAACAAAGGGGGCAAAAATACAAACGCGTTAGTGCCATTTTTTATTAGGATCAGCTTGAGGGCAAAAGATAAAAAATTTTAATTTGGTTAACATGGAATACTATGATCAGTGAAACATAGGAGCATAAAAAAGAGAGGAAAGGGAATGGAAAGAGGGAAAAAAAGAACGGAGAAAGGCGAGAAATCATAGCAACACTCAAAGCAACTTTCATAATGTATGTTTTGTCTACTTAGTGGAACAACACACTATATATGAATTCAGTCAGTGAGAACCGAATACATTGTCCGTCTTGTTTCAATTTGGCACACGAGCTGTGTACTGATACTGATGGCTGAACTTTTTGTGTACATTGTAAAATTTAAAGTTACCTTGAACAATCTTGAGGAAAATTTCCATTTTGCGTTTAGGAAGAAGGTAAACTGGAATGTGTCGGAGTTTTACTTAGTAAGACATTTCAGATCTGCAATGAAGTATTGACTTTGATTGCTACGGAATTACATTAGAGTTTATATAGTTTTAGCTTCAAGAGTGATTACATTTAAAAGAATGTATTGGATTGTTTTATTTTTATTGCAACCGAAAGTTAAGCTTTCCATCTTGCAGTGCCTCCTCCTACTAAGCTAATGATTGTACAGGATTATTTTGAGATGGTGAGGGAAGTGAAACAGCGTCCTGGTTTTTGAAAATGCCTCAATTAAGCTCGACGTACGCAGGTAATCGAAGGATAATATTATTTGTTTAAAGTACAAATGTTTGATGTACATGTATGAAATGCAAGCAGTTCTTTTTTAGTGTTATTTTTGTGGTACCAGACAAAAGAAGCAATTGCGTGTAAACAAAATCCTTTCTAATTTTTGAGAAAATAAAATTGCTGAAATTATTAATATAAGCCAAAAACTTAAATTCAAATGAGCCTAATCCTATAAATCTAAATTTCACTTTCGCAACTCATTCTTATTATTTAATTTGATCACGTTAATTGCACGAAAACAAAAGATACTCCATATCCGCTACTTTTTCCTTACTAAATTCAGCAGTTTTTCATCGGGGGCTCTGACTCGCTCCATGATACATATAGCGACTCATTGTTAAAACATCCGGGGGAGATTGGCTTTTCCTTCTTGCAACGCAAACTCTCAATGTTCTAAAAATTGAAAATATTTCCAATTTAGATTTTCCAGTGAACAAATAGAAACCTACTCTACTTGTACTTTCGACCTTAAGCCAGCGGAAAAGAAAATTATTATCTTTTCGTCGTTATGCCGACGGCTTATCTGCCTTTGTCACCTCTCAAAAGAGGTGCATAGCACTTACCTTGCCAACTGCAATAAGGTGTGCATTTATCATCAACGGTCCTTTTTGAAAATTTTGTCCGAAACTGAAGAACCCTAAGAATTAAAATAGGTAAGTAGCCATTAAAACTTCTCTTCAAAAATATCGTTTTTTAACATTTATGTTTAAATTGTATTAATTAATGCAGCGTTTAAAAATAGCATCAACTCAAAGAAATGGCCTTCAAAATACAAGATGTTGATTAAACGTGATTTCTTTGCCATTTTGAAAAAAAAAGAGAAAAACGTTTAAAATATTTGGTTAAATTGTACCAGAAAATGTTTATACATATGATCACGTATACACTTTTTATTTTAACTCTTTTAGAAACATATTACTGTTTCAAGAATGCGATACGTTTTCAAGGAAAAAAAAACTGACTTTTTTTAAGGCGTGGTTTTTCTTTGTCAAACCTCGCCCTCAAATAAATCGATAAATATTTATAAACCTTGAAGTCTAAACAAACTTGCTGACGGTTAATACTGAAAGTTTCTTTCTTTTCTTCTTCTTTTATTTTCTTTCTTTTGTGATTTTTTTATTTGTAAATCCTTAAATAGAAAAAAAAATCATTTCAGGATTTAAAAAAAAAAGTTTTTTTTTTTTTTTAATTTTGTGAGACTCTTGGAATTAATAACGGTTTACTGACTTCTGCAAATATTTGGAAAAAAATGTTTTGTTTCAAAAAAATGAAGCAAATAATTTTAATACAACATAACAAAACAAAATCAACTTTGAAATCGGAATATGTTTCTTGACGATTGATGTTGGGACTTAATTATTGAACGAACACTGTTGAAATGTTGTTATTTTTTTTGAATATATTTCAAAATTACTAATTGGAATATTTTCCAATTTACTTTTTATAACTTTTGCAAGTCCTTTCTACTTACTTATTTCAAATATTTTTCAGAAAAAATGATTCATTTCTACTTAAATAAAAAGAACACTGTTTCATAAACAAAAGCTAAGATTTAATAAATTAGTATTTGAAATTTAAATTGTCTGACAATTAACCTTGAAGCTAAATTGTTTTAAAATTTAGCACACTACTTAAAAAAAGGGAATATAATATGATTAATGCATGTTTTCTTTCCTACCATTTTTCTTTTTGAAAGTGATTAGGCCTTTTAAAGTGGTAGTACTGAGGTATTAGTTTTGAGAAAAAGGAAGAAAGTAGCTTTAAAAGCATAGTGACAGTACTTAAAACAAATGCTTCTAGAAAAATTAAAAGCGATTATTTATCCTGATTCAATAAAATTTAACTTTATGCTTTAATCTAAACCATGTAGTGCTGTTTTGAATTCATGGAAAGGCTGAAAAATTGAGATGAATTTTCAATGCATTCTTCAGCAAAAAATCTTTTATTTTCACTTTGCATGATGCGTAATATTTCCGCTAATACTTCAAGAGTTTATTCCAAAATGTATATTATTTTGAGAAAAACGCTTTTCAAAAAAAAAAAAAAAAATATTTTTAGCTTTGTTATTGGTAATGGCGGATTTACTGATTTGGAGACTCCGTCGCAATGCATCTTTGGGGGCCCCTTAGTGATGAACAAATTTACGTTAAAATAGTTATGATTATTTTCGGTTCCATTCGGGACACTTTTTTCTTGGGGCCCTCTCGCAATTGCCACAGTTACAACGTGGTAATTTCACGACTGGCTATTGATAGAATAAATTAACATACTTATAGCCCTGAACAGCCTAAACAACGAAATTAATTTTATTGGTCGTTTAACAATTTATAAAACAAATTAAGATTCTTATGGACATCAATTTTGAAATACGCTGTTTAAAATTATAGTGATGTATTCATAGGGTAACTCTCAGGGTAGCTTGTTTTAAATGAGGAAAGTATGATGCCCTTTACACGGTCGTAATATCAAACAATAAATTAATGGTAATGACAAACAATAAATTGGCTTGACAAACAATAAATTAATGGTATCTCAAAATCTTCATTAACAGTTAAAATTTATTTTACCTTACTTATATACTTTTATTTTATTTTATTTTATCAATCTTCTTCTTCTTCTTCCTCTTCGTATTATTAGTATTATTATTATTATTATTATTACGAAGTAATTTTAATAATAATAATGATTTAAAGTCCCGAAAAGATATCTGCACTCTTTTTGAAATTTCTAATTTTATATATGCGAAACATATTAATAACGGTTTTTTGTTATTTCCTTCCTTAAAACCTTTTTCGGCATTTTAAAACCGAAAGCAATTCATATTTATTTATGTAGTGTTCACTTTCAGTAACAAGACGTAATATTTATTTTACAAATTTGAAGTTATTCTAGTGACTTTTATAAAAGACTATAAAACAACGTATTAATGCACAAATAAGCAAGAAAGCTACAAATAAGTGTTTAGGATTTGCAAAAAAACACATTTTATAATACAAAAAAAATCTGGTATGAACCCCACACTACTTCCTTTTACGTGTAAATTTCTTAGTAGTTGCCTTAAGTGTTAAAAAAAGTGCTTGGAGTGAGCAAGGTAACAATTCAAATATTTACTCCCCTAATCTATCACGAAACAATGCAAAAAATATTTTACAATGGTTATTTTTCTAAATATTGCTGATTTTAATATCATTTAGTGAATTTTTCGCAAAATATCGCCAATAGCGCCAAGTTGAACCCAAATTCAAAAAATAATTTTTTCGCCAAATTTGTCGCCAACTTGGTGATATGTCGCCAAGTTGGCGTCAAACACTTGGCGACCAAAAGCTTGGCGACATGTCGCCAAGTGGTGGCGCCAATTCATATGACTTGAGTCTGTATTGAAATTAACATTGATTTACAGCAAAAAAGGGGTAAAAGACCCCTTTAGGAACATTCGAATGCAATCACAAGGGGAGGTGCACAACTAGACCCCCCTCAAAGCCTACATACAAAGCTAGAAGTTTCTACGGCATATAGTTTTTGAGTTATGCGAGCCACATACGCACATACATCCGCACATACGTACATACAGACGTCACGAGAAAACTCGTCGTAATTTACTCGGGGGTGGTCGAAATTGATTTTTCGGCTGTTTGTATGTTGTTAGGTACATATTCACGTGCTGACAGGTCGAAAAAACTACGCGACATTCACTCAGGGGTGAGCAAAGTCAAAATTTAGACCGAAATTTGAGTGAAATTTTTTTTCGTGATCACAATACTTCCTTTACTACGTAAAAGGAAGTAAAAAAATGAGCTATGCTTTAGTACGTTGTTTTATATATTTTTTATTTTTCAAGCATAAAGGTTTTTTTTTCTTCCAGTCAGGTTTTTTTTTCCTCCAAAGTCGCTTTTATATTTGAAAAATTATCAGAAATCGAATATGCAAAATATCCTTTTTCTATTTCTCTTTCGATTTTTACTACCAAGTGTTTTTAGCTCACTATTAATCTCCACATACTTCAAAGTTATAATACACGTTTAAATTCGAAAGTGAAATTAGAACAGGAATGAAATTACCAATCAAGGAATTATACTTCGCGGCACAAAAAGTGCTTGGTTAGAAAACTTTTCCTTCTCATTCATATGTAAAATGACCCCTCGAATATAAATATGACCACGGTATTACATTCATCTGAAAATTTAGGGAGGCGAAAAGTTAAAAACATGAACTCTTGTAGTAATTAGGAAGACGTAATGGGGACATTCTCTCCTAAATTGTTTATCAGATTATCAGTAAATGTCTTTTTTTCTAGGGTGGTTTTTAACTATTTCCCTTACGTTTTTCCTTTTTTTTTTTTTGATGAAATGAAAATTAGGTTATTAAAAGTTAATTAAAAGTTTTAAAAACTTTTTAAAAGTTTTAAAAGTTGCTACAAATTTATCGATAAGGAATTTATTTCGTAAATATTAGAGGAAAAGGTGCAAATATGGTCACCCTCTTTTGTGTTTCTGATTTAAATTTACTTTAATGTTGAAAAATTGCAAATTTTAAACTCACGTTAAAAATTAAAAACAGTTTAATGAATAAGAGGAGGCAAATCATCTCTTAATTATCATTATTTCAACTCGAAAATGAAGAATTACAAAGAGCTCTAAAAAACTCAGCAGTGAAAACGAGGAGCAACTATGGGGCTCCTTCAAACATGTCACTAACTAGCTGTAAAATTGTAACTTACGGTTCTTATTAAGGGGGGGGGGATTATATGGTCCCTAAAAAAAAACTACTTGACCCCGGGGAACCCCCCCCAAAAGGAGGGCCCCCC
>JAXGGA010016752.1:0-25964 GCA_038373865.1 Uloborus plumipes | reverse complement strand
CTTATTTGCACTCGTCATTCTGGAATAGGAAATAACCGAGCAGGAGGCAGAAATCCTCTTATAGAAGCAATGAGAGCCAAAAAACTATGTTGCACAAAAGGTCGTATATTGTATAAAAGGAGGTACTTTAAAACTTTTGGTACGCTTGAGCCAAAATAAAAAATGACTACACAAGTAGTTGCTGTTGCTGGCTTGTGCCAGCTAGGTTAGTAATTTGGTCATAGGCGGACTTACCGGGGTGCCAGGGGGTGCCCCGCACCATCCAACATTTTGCTTAAATTTTGAAAAAAAAAAAAAAATAGCGTATTTCATCTGGAAACAGTTTAGAAAATAAGTTATATTATTACATAGCTGCAATCCAACTTAATTCACCAGAAAGAAAACTCAAAAATACAACATTATGTACTTCAGAAGTTCGGTCGGACCCCCTCCTGAAAATTACGAACTTTACGCTCCGTGCGCCAAAAAACAGCTTGATTGGATAACTAAAATTTTTGTTTTGATTGCCCGGGAATGCCGGGGGGGGGGTGCAGAAATCTCGGTTTGTTGCACCCCCAGAATTCACAGCCTAAGTCCGCCTATAAATTTGGAGTATGCTGCTTCACTTTTCCAACTGTTCCGTCATTTGGTGTGAAGTCCACAGACTTCCACAGTACACACATATGCCATAGGGCAGGCAACCATTCACGGCACAACACATTCACACAGAGAAATGGCAGGAGAGAGAAAGGACATCCTTTCCCAAGCTAGGATTCGAACCAGGAACCTCTCTATCCATAGTCAGAATTCTCTGACCACTAGGCATGGTGGCCGGCTGTACCACAAGTGCAAAGTGCGCATGCCTTGACGTGCAATGAAGTCTCAGAAACATCAAGGAATATGTAACGGGGCAAGCTGCATGAAATGAATGACGTCTTGGACCCTTTATTCTTCAGAGGCACTTGGAATGAATGAAGTCTCAGAGACAGGCGTTAAACTTTAAGAGGGCACATGAATTAAGTGACATCTTGGACACGTCAGAGTCCAAGATGTCACTTAATTAGGACAGTAGGACTAGAAAATATTGACATCTCGGAGGCACCAAACGTTACAATGACACATAGAATGAATGTCGTCTTGGACACGTCATTCTTCAGTGTCACTTGAAAGGGGCCGTGGTGGCCCGATCGGTAAGGCATCGGACTCGTGTCCGGAGGGACCCGGGTTCGATCCCAGCCGATCAAAGATCCACCGCCTTGATTAATGGTGGCTGGGAGGCGTTAAAAATGTCGTGGTCACAATGTTCTCCAAGTGAAACGATACCTCTGGGGGTGCTGGGCCTAGGGTTTGCTCGACCCTAAGTTCTGGTTCAAAATTAAGAACAGAGCGCCCTTCAGGGCCCTATCCCGGTTAAACCACGAAGCTGTGGTAGGTACGGGGGACCCTGGAGGTGTGAAATGAAATGAAAGTGTCACTTGAAATGAATGACGTTTCGCAGACATCAAAGTTTACAAAGGCACATAAAATGAATGGCGTATCCGAGACGTCCTTGTGTAAAAGAGTTAAAGTTAATGTGAAATTTACATAATTGTAAGTCGTTTTATTTGTGTTTTAAGGAATTAATGTAGAATACGCATGCACTATACGGCATTAGTTAGAAATTTTGATTAAGTGTTGAGTTGTTACAAATTATGTAATTTTGCAAAGAATTTTTTTCTAATTTCAAATTGGAACCAAGTTTAAGTCAGTGAGTAAAGCCTGAAAATATCATACTACAATCAATTCAATCAATCAGAACAACCGGTTATTGGATTTTTGCCTCCAGCTCGCTTTATGCCTATGCCATACTGATGAGTGCATAATAAGCACGAAACTGCAGTCCGTGGATGGAATAAACAAGCTGGTGGTGTATTGCCTGTTTCTGCCTTAGCCCTGGTTTAGGGGCGGTTACTAACTGCTTTACGATCGATTATTCTTTAAGTGTTTGTTTATTTCTTATATGCGATATGCGAAAGCTAAAAATATGTGACTTTTCTTTTAATACACATGCAGTTCTCTAAAAATGTTAAAGCCCCCGTTTTGAGAAGAGAAATAAATTACCTTTAGATCAATCTGACGCTGATGAGTATCCTTTGTATAGTGATAAAGGAATATACGGAGGCTGCAGTCTTCACGAGGAATTAAAATGTGTTACTAAACCATAACTTGGAATTACATCGCTTTCCATATCTTCATAAATGTACTCAGCCGAAGAACAATCTGTGCATACAATAGGGTAGTTGTGACCTATTGAATATCCCTTTTTTAACTACTAGATATTGTTAAGAGGCTTACAAAGCACAAAAATTCACCATTGCCGAATTTTAAAACACAACGGTTGATTCTTAATGATTTTTTTAAAAACCCACGCGCAAAAAAAGCGCGCCTTGAAACCGAAACCCGTGACGTCTGATGGCAGTTACTTTCAGCCTTTCATCCATAAAAATTGGATTTTTGCTATATTATCGTTTCATTGCGGGATTTTCTCCTTCCATAATCAATACCTTAAAGTCTACTAATTCACTATTTAAAACTGGATTTATCAAAGAGCAATCCAATACCCTGCTAGGGGTGATTGTTTTGATATTTTTTTGGCGAAATCCGTATTCAAATTTTTAGAACGCATCACTTGGCGAGAAAAAAAGATTACTGCAGTGCAGAGCGAACAACAGTGCGGAAGCCGGAGAAACCGGTTTCTCGAGCTCCTCGCATCTAAAGCTTCTCGCTCTTTCTTCGCATTATTAGAAAGTTCAAAATCGCCAACGAGTGCCCAGTGACGTCACCGCCGCTTGAAATTTAAAAATTATTAAAAAAAAAAACTACTTGTCGCAGCGCCAAAATTTATTCGCCACTGATGTTCATGTATGTTGCTCTATCATATAAAAATAAAATTGAAAAATCGAAAACTTCCCTACTGTCTGCATAGCTATTATACACTGCTCGACATTGAAAATGCAACACCAAGAAGGAGTGGTCAGAAATTGATGAAATTCGGTAAGAAGACAGAGACAGCATGGAACAATAAGTGATATTTATTTCAAAATAAATAAGCAAAATTTAGAGCGAGGACGGCTTCGGCTCAGTAAGAAGTAGGACCACCGCGGACAACGATGTACGAAGAAACACGTCTAGGCATGCAGTCAATAAGCCTGCGGATGGTGTCTTGAGGGATGGCAGTCCATTCCCTTTCAACCATTTGCCACAGTTCGTTCTCTGAACGAGGCAGTGACAAGTTCTGCAAACGGCGTTCAATCACGTCCCACACATGTTCGATTGGTGACAAGTCAGGAGAGTATGGTGGCCAGGAAAGCATCTGTACATCTCGTAGAGCATGTTGGCTGATTCGAGCACTGTGAGGCCGGGCGTTATCCTGTTGAAAAATTGCATTTGGCAGACTCTGAAGGTATGGGATTGCCACCGGCCGCAGTACACTATCTACATATCGTTGGGCCGTCATAGTTCCCCGAATACGAACTAGAGGTGATACGGAATTGTATGCAATAGCGCCCCAAACCATTATGCCACGTTGTCGCGCTGTGGGGCGTTCCACAGTTACTGCCGGATTCGATCTTTCTCCACGTCGACGCTGCGATGACTATCGCTGGACAAACAGAAGCGGGATTCATCTGAGAACACTACGGTTTGCCATTC
Organism: Uloborus plumipes; assembly: GCA_038373865.1. Classification (NCBI taxonomy): domain Eukaryota; kingdom Metazoa; phylum Arthropoda; class Arachnida; order Araneae; family Uloboridae; genus Uloborus; species Uloborus plumipes. Next base: position 22,295 of record JAXGGA010016752.1, on the reverse strand, counting down.
TGCCATCCACGTCGCTCTGGTCCGGCACCATTTCAAACGTTGGAGTCTGTGCTGTGAGGTTAATGGCAGTCTTCTTAGCGGGCGCCGTGATTGCAGGCCACGTGCAACCAGTCGACGGGAAATGGTTCTGGTCGACACTGGAACATCCAGGGTACCTTGCACGTGCTGAAGAATCAACGTACAAGTGACTTGCGGGTCCGCCACAGCTTGTCGGTGAATCCGTCGATCCAAGCGGTCTGACGTCACTCTGGCTGCACCTGCACCCCTCAATGTGGCTACATTTCCTCTTTCCAACCATCTCCGACACAGCCGATGCACAGTGCTTGCATACATGTGGGTATCAGCTGCAATTTGACGTATGGACCAACCTCCCCTTCTCAGTCCGATCACCATACCCCTTGTAAAGTCGTCTATATGCTGGAAGTGTCTTCGTTGAGGACGGCGTGGCATTTCCTCCTATCACACGTATCCTTCGAGACAAAAAACAAATTTCTCCGATAATTAGTCTGGCAGAAAAACCAACATGAACATAGCCCACTTTTGAACTTCATTCTCTTATATCTTACTTCACGTGCGTCGGAGAGCAGCGCATTTCATATCATTTGCATAACTCAGTGACGTGCGTCTACGGTAAAATTTGGATGAATTTCTGACCACTCCTTCTTGGTGTTGCATTTTCAATGTCGAGCAGTGTAAATACGAACTTCTACTATGAAGTTATGTCACTGCATTTCTGATTTTCTGTCTGATCAAGTCAACCGGCACTTGATATAAATCTTTAGTTTTTGCATTGCAATTATTGAGGGGGCATTTCACGGTATTTGTGACATAGGGGTGTCCGTAACAAAACTTTTAAAAAGTTTAACATTTTTATATACATTGGAAAAAGTACATTCTAAAGTATATGAATATCATATTGTTTTCATAGTTCACTTTATATTATGTTTGTAATTGCACTCAGAACATTGAAAATGCAATTTTCACTGCTACGGACTCTACATTGAATTTTTCTTTAAGAACTAAACTTTTATTCCAATTATTGTTACTGTACAGTCATCATTTTCACAATCCTTATTTTTTTATAGAACGCACTTTTTTATTAAAATTGTTAGCTATATTAGAGGTGAGCCTTTACTTTATCTGTCTCAAATACTAGTTTGGGCTTAAAAATCGGCTTAAGCCAGATTTAAAGAAAAATTCAATGTAGAGTCCGTAACAGTGAAAATTGCATTTTCAATGTTCCGAGTGCAATTACAAACATAATATAAAGTGAACTATGAAAACAATATGATATTCATATACTTCAGAATGTACTTTTTCAACATATATAAAATTTTTAAAATTTTAAAAAGTTTTGTTACTGACACCCCTATGTCATAAATACCGTGAAATGCCCCTGAGGCTAACTCCTGTAGAGCAATGATTTTTCGAAGGTGTCGAATGGCGTAATGAAATGAAATAAACGGTAATCTCAAAAAAGGTCTGTCTACAACGTCACTTGTAAGAATGACGTCCATAAGACGTCAGTCTGCAATGATATATAGATAAAACTAATCACGTATCCGAGACCTCATCGAATGTCAAGAAATTAGATCTGTTTTAAGGCTATTTCAAGTGTAAATAATTTTCTAACGATATTAAAGAGTTAATTTTAGCTGTGCATATGTTCGTTTTCTAAACTGCACATTTTATTCCACTAGAGAAATTGAAAATTTACCAGCTAAGCTTGGTGGTCTTGAGCTGGATCGAAAATAACAGAAGCTCTTGAAGCAATTTTTACATGCCCCTTGACTATGTTTCAGTTGTGTGTGTAATAAACTGCAAAACTAGAAATTTTATAGTTCCTTACTGCAAAATTAGCAATTTTGCAATTTATTGCCGTAAAATTTAGCTGTATTATACTGTAAAAACAAAAGTATAGTACTGGCAGCAGAGGTGCCGGCTTAAAACTGTAAAATGCACGGTAATAAACTGTACAATTAGCAATTTTTACAGTTAATTACCATAAAATTAACTGTCTAATTGCCGAATTTAAGTGAAACACCATTTCAATCGTTTAGAGGCGATCACAAGTTGCAATCGCTACTGGAAGTAGAATTACATTAGAATCGCATCTCGTAGCGATTGTAGCGTATCCAAATTTGGGAATTTGCGATTGCATTGGTGAGTTGAGATCGTCCGTGTTTCGCTTGAATTCCTGCCTTATACTGTAAAAACAACATTACTTTTTTACAGTGCAGGCTCAGAAAAATCAAAAATACTGCAATGTGTTTTGCAGACGGATTTTTGAAAAATCAAAAAGTGAAAGTGTCAACTATTGCCATTTTCATTCTAACTTAAAAAGAATCCCAAATAAATTATCAGTCTTGCTTCCTCGGTAGAGAATTTCGTTCCAAATGAGCGGCATCGATGCCATCACCTATTGAATAAGAAAGAACTGAATAGAACAAGCAATCCGAACTCTCACAAGAAAAACGGCATTGAATCGAATCCTTCTTCCGCTACTCGTCGCCATTTAATTTATTCGTCGGAAGCGACTTTCACCGAAGCGAAACTCAATGGAAGAGGACAGATACCATCTCCATTTCCGTCTGCTTATTAACAGGTGGGGAGTGAGACGAGGGGTCATTCGGTACGAGGATGGGTCAGAGAAAATGAAACGAGCTGAGGAACGAGGCCACCAGTGCTCGGAGCTGTCCATTCTGATTGTTGGAACAATGATGATAATAACAGTTATGTAGAAGAGCAGCAGATGCATTAGGATGCATGATGTAGTCCAGTTATTCCCAAATCGAGTTCGATTCAGATTTAATAGTCCCACGGCATCAATAGTCTTGATATTAAGTGCTAGAAGATTGTGCAGGCTGAATGGGGGGGGGGGAGGGGAGGGGAGGAGTAGCTCTGAATCTGAAACGATATTTGAATCGTTTAATTCAGAAAGCAGTCTAACGACAAAACTTCTAATTTGAAGATGTCAGTTATTTGAATTGTTCAATAGGGATTGCAAAACTTTTCCTGAGAAAAATACAGGGTGTCAGAGTCAAACGAACTCAAATTCAAGTCAATTAGAAAAAAAAGTGCAAACTCACATATAAAGCAGTGATTAACCGCCCCTAAGCAAGGGCTAAGGCAGAAACATGCAATACACCGCCAACTCGGCTATTTCGATCCATGGACAGCTGTTTCGAGCTTATTGTGCTCTCATCAGCATGGAATACGAAAGTATAGTCGAGTTGGAGGCAAAAATCCTCTTATATCTTTCATAAGAGGATTTTTGCCTCCAACTAGACTACTTTCGTATTCCATGCTGATGAGAGCACAATAAACTCGAAACAGCTGTCCATGGATCGAAATAGTCGAGTTGGCGGTGCATTGCAAACTCACCTATGTTTTTACAGCATAATACAGCTAATTTTATGATAATATTGCTAAATATACAGTAATAAATGGTGAACCTGCTTTCTTTACAGTAATAAGCTGTAAAATTGCTAGTGTTACAGTAATAAACTGTAAAATAGCTAGTTTTTAGTTCATTAGTGTGCTTTTACAGTTCTGATCTGGAACGTCTGCTGCCAGTGTTATGTTGTTAACCATATACTGCATAGCGTTGCCAATTGGCTTCATGGACTATTTTTCCTCATGATCATGCATGAGGCAACTCAAGCATAAGAAGCAAGTATTCGGTATTTTTAAAAAAAATATAACCATTAATCCTCAAAATTTAATTTTAAAAAATGTTTTACAATGTTTTCTTATTACACTAAAAAACATATATATTTCTTTCAAAGAACAAAAAATCATGCAGTGTAGGGTTAAAACAGCAGCTTTTTTTTGCAGTATATAATGATCGCATTATATAGACAGAAGTTATGGTTGCAGGACACTGTTAAACAGAGTGTCGTTGCTTGTAGAAGTTTAATAGGGACAACTTTGAGCATTTATTTTAATGTTAACATAACGAATTTTATTTATATAGTAAGAAATTTGTACTAATTATTTTCAATACAGTGAACTCTGACTTATACGCCGGCCCAAGGGACCAACAGAAAAAAGGTCGCATAAGTGAGAGAGACGTATAAGTGAACAAGCCTATTTAAAGGGCTTAAACGCTACATAGTTTCTAATGAGAAAATAAATCAGAATGTTTCTATAGAAAAAGAACGTATTACTACGTAACTATTATACAATAACAAAGAGAAAACAAAAACTGCAGCATACTTACAAACTGTTCCCTGTAGAACAATGCATAATAGATAATTGTCCCTCTCCAAACTCTAGTGCAAGCGGAAAAAATTGTAATAAAGGTGAAAGATTAAAGAGGAAAGTGAAGAAAAATGCTTATTTTTTGAAGAAAATAAATATAAAAATATATATTTTGACATGTTAGGGAAAATTCGGCGCATAAGTGAAATATTTATCTTTAGAGCGACGCATAAACGAATGATGCTATCATTATTTTGCTATGGAATTTGCTGGGACCATTCAAAATCGTCGTGTATGTGAAAAAGACGCATAAATGAGGCGGTGTATAAGTGAGAGTTCACTGTATCAGTGGCGTATCCAGGAATTGATTTTGGGGGGTGCACATCGAACATCGACACTGTGATGAGAGAGGAAAAAAAAATCAAGAAATATGGTGAAACTTTAAAAAAGCAGTATTTCGATTTAATTTTTTCTATTGAACGTTGCTCAAAAATTGTTTTTTTTTTTTTCTTTTTTTTCACAAAAATGAATATCATGCAAGAACAATAAGGCGCGGGTACATCGCTCATTTTCCTCTTACATTTCCACAATTACAGAATAACCATTAGTTTTGCTTCTTAATGTCGAAAACAGAAAATAATGTGACAATATTTCAGTGCCATAAAGTATTTTTCATTGAAAAAACCTGAAGCATATTTACATGAAGGTTACATGTTTTTTCAAAATTCGGTGCCACCATTTTTTATAGTCTTACAAAATCTTGGGGGGTGCATTGGTCCCTTGGCACCCCCCCCCCCCTGGATACGCCACTGCACTGTATTCCGTCACCGCTTTGTGTCCTCTTAGACCGACGTTTCTGATTCATGGGCTCTACTGCAAGACTAAATTCTTTGCATATAATCAACCTCCTATTTAAATATTTGTCATCGTGTGTTTAGAACGGCAGAGTACAAGTACATCCAAGCTTTTAAGAGAGGTAAAGCAATTTTCTTTTCCAAAATTTGTTTTGTCTATAACCCCCAAATTCTTGAAATTTTTTTATCTTTAAAACAATTGAAGGTTCAAGAAAACACATTACGAAAACGATATAGAAATCAAGTCATGGAAATGGAATTCTAATCTTTTAAGTGTCCTTTCCATTCCCAACCCCATGCATACCTACAACAAATCGAAAGTGTCCGCCTATGTTTTTGATGACTCCGAAAGGTGTGGTACTTTTCATTGTTCAAACAAGGGGAGAGTCAACACAACAAGCAATGTTCCTTTTTGAAACACCTTGCGCTGCGAAAATCCATCTCGGAAACATTATCTAGAGTTGCGTTACAGATAAATGGTGCTTTGGGAGACTTAAAAAGCAAAAGAAGTCTTTTTCATATTGTTGGGTTGTAAATACCAGCATGGAGAAAAGGCCTTTTGTTTGATTGAGGCAAGCCATTAGGTGATATTGGAAATTCTGGGTCAAGCGCCGAATGCGAACAGCATGCATTCCGTTTTCGAAACGGGGCTTCTTGTAGAGTTGTGTAGTTAATTTGCCTGTGTTGCATTTGAATTACGCAACTTCCGCTGGTTACTCGAGCCGTGGTGTTGGTTGTGTTCGATATTTTTGGGGATGAAAGTTGATTGACGAAATGTGCATTTAAGATTTACACTGTAGAGAAAAAAACTGCTGTAGTACTATTAGAAAATATCTTGTAAACTGGAATCCCATAAAGGTTTCTATGCACAAAAAATACCGCAGTACTACTAGAAAACCTCTAGACAACTGGACTATAAAGTCTTATATACACTTAAGAAACTACTACTAAAAACATAACACTTAAGAAATACTACAGTACTACAGTACTACTTGAAATTCTCTTGTAAACTGGATTCCCATAAAGTTTTTTATACTAAAAATATTGCAGTACTGCTAGAAATTTTCTAGTAAACTGGGCTTCCATAAAGTTTTCTACACTTAAAATGCAATAGTACTGCTAGAAAATCTCTAGTGAACTAGACTTCCAGAAAGTATTCTACTTTAGTAACTCTCAATTTCTCTCAAAAGGACGCTGTATAGATACTCGAAATGTTTATGAAACATCAATTTCCTAGTGGTTTTCTTAAGTTTTTTTGAACTGTTTGGAATTGAATGAAAAATTGAAAAAAATTAAAAAGTGAATATATGAGTGAGCAGTGGCGTACATAGCGCCCCCGCAGCCTGGGGGGCGCAAGAGGTTTGAGTGCCCACTATAGAGAAAAAGAGCATTATGAATTACATGGGGGGAAATATTTTTTATATTTTATTAGGGGGGTGGTGGCGCACTTACACACCTTGTGGGGGAACGCACCTAGCCTATGTACGCTAGTGGGGATCAAGTCAAAGACCTTATAGGTGTCCTCGTCGAGATCTTTCGAAAAAAAAAAATGGTTCGAATTAAACTTTTTACTCAAAAGTTTTCAAATTTACTGCACTATTACGGTATGTGCGTGTGTGTGGGTGCATACACTCGCTGTGTGATGTATTTTTATCAAAAAGCCAAAGGTTAAGAAGTGGACGTTGATGCCATTCGACGCAACTATCGTACTCGACGACTTGTAGCTGGAATACGTTCTATACCTATTTTATTCAACATTATTGTGCGGAAAATATCACTTCTTTTAGAATATAATGATACTAACTTTTATCATGTATCTCCCTCCGTTTCTTGGAAAAAAAGCTAATTTCGAGTTTAACCATCAGGTGGCACAGTCTGCGACTTCGCTGTGAAGCGCACCGCAACTTTTCTACATCTAGACCTCAACTTTTATCACATTCCGATCTTGTCATTCAGAAATTATTGGGGTGACAGACGTTAGCGGTCCCTCTGTGTCAATAAAAATGGTTCTACTGCCATCTAAAGAATTTATTAGTATTACAAGTGTCTAAAAGTGAAATTGTGCTTAAGCTTTTATTTACTTTTCAGACTGCCCTATATAAGAGAAGATTAAGATAAATAAACCATTACTATCTTCCTGTATTCTCGCTTCTAAAGTTCCTACAATTCATGCATACTTCTGCCAATGATTGCATTCAAACGTAGTCAGTAATTCAGCTATACTATTCTATCGTAACGCGGACTTATTAGTCGAAAACTGCGCAATCGGCATTGAAACAATACCAACTTCGATAACTAGTGCAAACCATTGTCCTCTCTTAGCTGACAAATTCCGAAGATGTTTTCACACAGATTATGCTAATGCGGTTTCCTCTCAGTGCATGCACACAAGCAACAGAAAGAATCTGTTAAGGAGCTTATTAAAAATAAAAATGCAAGTCAAAAGGGGAAATAAAAAATTCAAGCTCATGTCATTGTTTTATGCTTGTATAATAGACTAACCACTTTCTCTTCTCAAGTTGGTCGCATTTAAGAAGTTTATCACACATTTCACTTTATTCACAGAAAAGCGTCTTATTTTGTTTCTTTAGAAAGTGTTTTGTTTTCTGAAGTCTCAATTGTTATAAAGACTAATGCCATTTGAGTTTGTTGTAGTGATGCATTTGATTGTATCGCTGTCTGGCTGTCTTATAATCGTCGTTTCGCAGGGCCCAAGTCGTAGCCGAAAAAAATGTTGTTTTTGTCTTGTGCCTGCTAGGCTGGCTATTTGGGGTGTGCTGCCTCCCTTTTCTGACAGTAGCGCATTTGGTGTGAAGTCCGACTTCTACAGTACACACATGCCATCCCAAGTAGCGTCAACTCATCGGATTTTGCTCGGCTGATCATCGAACTCCTCGTAAACTGATCCCGTAAAGCACGATGACATCGTTCCGATCAGTATCCGAGCACGCTTTTCGATGAGCTACTTTTCATCGGAAAGCGATTTCCTTCCGATCAACGTTCCCGATGAAAATAAGCCGAGCATCCGAAATTGATGCTAAATTCATCGGCACGGGACTGCACTGCTCGCAAATTGCTCCAAATCTCATCGTATTTCGAGCAAAACTCATCGGATTTTGCTGCTCGGATTCTGTTTGGCCGATGAGACATATTGGAGCAATTCCCGATGAGAACTCATCGAATCCGATCATCGGCCGATGAGAATTTCATCGGGTTTCGATGAATGGCCGATCATTGGCCGATGAGATTATGCTAGGGAATAAGGTACTCTTTTATAAGGTTAGATACCCTTCACAGCACAACAACCCATTCATATGAGAAAAGAACAAGGGCAGGAGAGAGAAAGCACATCCACGCCGTACCCGGGTTTAGAATCTGAAACCTCCTCATAGCAGCCGGACTTCTCTAACCACTGAACAAGGTGATAGGCAAAAAAGAAAAAAAAAAGTTAGGTAAAAGAACTACTGTGAACTCTCACTTATACACCGCTTCATTTGTGCGCCTTTTTCCTTTACACGACGATTTTAAATGGTCCCAGCACAGTCCATAGCAAAATAATGATAGTATCATTCGTTTATGCGTCGCTCTAAAGATACACATTTCACTTATGCACCGAATTTTCCGTAAAATGTAAAAAAAAAATATTTATTTTCCATAAAAATAAGCATTTTTCTTCATTTTCCTCTATAATCTTTCGCCTTATGGAGACATTTTTTTCGCATGAACTAGCGTTTGGAGAGGGACACCTTACCTATTATGTATCGTTTTAAAGGGAACAGTCTGTAATTTTTATGCTACAATTTTTGTTTTGGCTTTATTACTGTAGTTACGTTACAGTAATTGCCAAACCGTAGCAATATGTTCCTTTTCTATAAAAACATTCTTATTCATTGTCTATGTTGCGTTTTAGTCCTTTGAATAGGCTTGTTCACTTATACGTCTCTCTCACTGATGCGCCTTTTTCTGTTGGTCCCTTGGGCCGGCGCATAATTGAGAGTTCACTATAGTACTAAATAAGTAATGAGCTAAGTATGCTAGAATCCAGAGGGCTGTCTAGATAGTTACCTTCCCTCTGCCCTCTTTAAGACAGTGCTGAGACCAGGGCAGTCATTTCAAGTTTTTCCAGGGGCAAAGGGTACAAACAAAACGCAATTTCATCGGAAAACATAAAAAAACACGCCCACTTATATGTAAATACATTGATTTCTCAAAGTCAAGGGGGAGGGGGCAATTGACCCCCCCCCTGACCCCCCTAAATGGCGTCCCTGGCTGAGACGCAGTCGTATGATGATTAGGATGCTCTCCCAGGTAAATTGCTTCAAAACAGAAGCTGCCGTTATTGTTGAAAATTTGGGATAGATAACGAAACGTGGTTTTGATATGAATATGTAGAAAATGGTCATATAAAACTCATGTGCTATTCTCACACGCATTGATGTGAAAGTGAAAAGTCCGCATAGCTACTTATGAGACTATTGTCGAACTTAAATACAAATTTTGAGTGCAGTTGCCCTACCGTGCGTGGCAATGCCCTTCATCGCCGGTGCAATTGAATAAAACTATACACTATAAAAATAGATGTTGCTTTTACTGTATAATACAGCTAATTTTACAGTAGTAGACTGTATTTATAGTTTGCAGTAAAAAAAATAAAATTGCTGATTTCACAGTTTATTACTGTGCGTTTTACAGTTTTAAACTATAATCTCTGCTGCTAGTATTATACTGTTGTTTTAACAGTATAATACAGCTAATTTTATGCTAAAAATGGCTAAATTTACTGCAATAAACTTTTAGTTTTACAGTGATTAACTGTAAAGTAGCTTGTTTTACAGTTTATTACTGTGATTTAATACTTTTAAACTGGAACCTGGGTTGCCAATATTATACTGTAAAAACAACAGCTTTTACGCTTAGAGTAGATATACTTCGTTAATTTTGTTTTTGAATTTTTATTCATTTATTTGTTTGTATGTGCATTTAAATGTGCATTTAAAAGCTATTTATATATTTTATAAGTGAGCGCCGTTCCCCTACTTGATGCTGAATATTATTTTAAGTTCTATAGCTAATCTAAGATAGGTTTGCCTTGTAGGCTATTTCCGAAATTTTTAGCTGCATTATTATTACGTAGCAAATGTGCCAAAATATAGATATTGGGATGTGAAAAAAAAACTGTGGCCTTCGCTAGTTTTGAACAAAGGTCTTGTTGCTTCTTGTAATGATCAAAATTGTGGAAAGGAGCAACCGGTGCCAGAAAATATGGCATATTATGGTTCATGTTATGATATTATTATGGTTATTATTCATCTTATATGGTTCTTCATATTATGAGTATTTTATCTCTCTTAATCTCATATTTTTTATCCAACTCCTTTGTCAGTTTATCAGAATGCGTACGAACTTAAAAACAGCAAACGAGCTCACTAACGAAGTCAAAAGTTACTGACATTGAAGCCATAAGAAAAACAATAAGCAAATAAACGAATACGTAAATAAATAAATCATTATCGGTTGCCCACCTAAAAATGGAATTGCCTCCTTTTGGACGTGCACCCCACATTGATAAACTACGAGACAAGACAAAGGTCTTTAATTTCTTGATTCGTACCTTCTAATAAGCCACCCCTTTGTGAAGCTCATAATTAGCGCAAAGGTTTATCAAGCATGTGCTAACATCGCACAGACCTTCCGGCGCAAACTTAATAGGCGTACCTTTCCAGTAGCATATAGAGTCGAGTTTCAATTCATTAGCAATCGGCATTGTGTCGAAGCTCAGCCACCTCGTCCGGACAGTTTGGGGTCGATCGAAAGGTTGACATTGATCGGTATCGGATTGATCTAAATCCACGCGCTCTGGCGCAATCTGGCCTTACCGGGATCGAATAATTGGAGATTGTGCAACGGACAGTTTCTGTTTTCTGTTATGTGGACCCGGTGTTGTAGTTTCAAGATCAACAGAATCGTTTGGAAATTGGAAAGCTGATTGGGACATCAGGAGGTGGTGGCCTTATCGTTTCGGTGTGATTAGGGATTTGTATTATGTGGCTTAATGAGCAGCATATTTGTCGATTGAGGGAATTCATTATTTGCTGTTTGATTGATAGCTTTGACATTATTCGTAGAAGCAGGGCTAGCAGTTTACATTGTGATTTATGTTTTAAGAATAAAATAGTCAGGGTGTAAAGGGAAGGCCAGATATGAAGTTTTAAGCTCCGATGATGTCGACTGTTAACGCAAGGGCTAACGACGGACAAATCCTTGGCATTTTATCAGAGAACAAAGATATGTCATAAAAAAACTTATTCCATTTATGATGTACACAAGTCAAAGTATTAGAATGTTTCTTTTTTTGAGAAGCTGTTGAATACTGGAACAGTGTCTTGATTTTTTTTTTAATATCTTTTTTCTCTTCTATAAGAATTCCATTCCAATGAATATGTGGTATATGTTTCGTAGATATGCAAAATTGTAAGTCAATGATGATAGCTTTTAATTTCGCTATTTACAAAATGTCACACCATAGTTTGGTTTCAAAATGAATTGCATATATTCTACTCCCAAATGATTTTTTTTATCTTTCTTTTTTTATTTATAAAATCTATTTCTGATTTACAGCTAATTCTTGTCGAACATCTGATAGATATTAGTATAATGCAGTCAGTTTTATCCAACATCAAAAAAGTTGGCGTTTTATTTTCAGTCGATTTTTTCTACATTAAGGAAAAGCTACAAAAGAAAAACATTAAGAAAATTCAAGTTTCGAAAATTGAATTTCGTATGCAACGAAACTTGGGGGGGGGGGGAGGATTAATAAAATAATGATTAAAATTTTGAAGTTCAACAATTAAGTTTTTTTTAGTCTCTCAAATCAGTTACATGAAAATAAGGAGCAACAATTACATTTTCAACAGGATTTACAAATTTGCGGTTTTACGAAAATTTATTTAAAAAAGCTCTCCCGGAAGCAGGTTAACTTTAAGTAATTAATTAAATTATGTCTCACATGTACAACTTTATTACAAACATCCTGTTTTTCCTGCAGATTGTGAGCATTCCCATTTAAAAATGCCTTTGAGGAATTTTAAGAGCAAGTATATCATTTAAAAAACGAATAAAGAGTACAATTGCTTGAAAAGATTTCTCAACTGCAATGGGGGAGTTTCCTTCAGTCAAAAATACTACTTTTTGTTAGTGAAATTGATAGAATGATATAAAAAAATAACATGGGCCCGGAAAATACTTTAATTTTCCCAACAGTTTATTTTTTTATTAATTTTTTTAAATACCCCACCTTGAAAACGGGGCGTTGTTTTTTTTTGACGTCAGTGGTGCACCTAGCAGCTCTATTTTGTTTACTAACATAATTTTGCTTGACTTGAGTTGTCCAAGCGCAGGAATCGGTGACGTCACGACCTTCGTCATCTTACTACAACCAATTAGATTTCGCGCTTACGTGCACCATTGACGTCATGCGCAGATTTTTTTTTTTCGGAATAGCATCTGCGCACCGGTTAAAATAATTCATAAAAATATAAAACTGTGTCAAAAAATAAAAAAAATGATCAATGCCTATGTTTTGAAGCATGTTCTTTCAGAAAAAAATACTTTTGAAATTTTGGAAACTCCCCCATTTAGCCTCCTTTGTTTTCAAATATCATTGTTTTGGATTCAATTATAGTTCTTTATCTGCTCTAATCTTTACATGCCTCTATTAAAAACCCTACTTAAAAATTCACTTTTATCACTTACTAGTAACCAAATTAAATTTAAAACAATAATAATGCAATACACCTTTACTTACTGCTTTTATAGCAATAATATAATTATTTTGAAAATCTTTTTTTTTTAGAAATGCTTTTATATGCTCTGCTCAGTCTATTTTTTAGCAAAAATGCCCTGAATTGCTTTTTTTTTAAACTGGGATTCGTCGACATGCATAACCATTGATATTATTACTAAGTTTTTTCAGAAAGTAAAACATAAACAACACATATTACCGTTTCTTCTTTTACAAATGTAAGACAAATTCTGAAGGCATTTTAATGGATCCCACAATAATTAGGAACAATATCATTTTCTGATTATTATTTAGAAAAACTGAAAATAACTATATTATTAACTATATTTATATTATTAACTATTTTATATTATTAACTATATTTATATTAATAAATAAAAGAGCTCGATTACTTGTGAAACTTAGTCGCTTTAGCGACTGTTCTGAAATCCCAGTTGGTTTTTCGATGGTCGATATTTTTTTCATTCCAGTATAAAAAGAGGAAGTTGGAACGGCACGCACCTAGTTAAATGAACACCGCTATTGGATATCTAAAAAAATAATTTCTACAAAGCCAACGTGCTGGCCAACTAGCTCCCATATACCGTATGCATAAATACACTGACATTTCTAAACGTTGTAAAACAATAAACTAGATTTATTAACTCTTTCAGAAAGATAGCACCATGGAAAGTATTTGGTGCGCTATAAAAAATCAATGTTGTTTTTACATTATAAAACAGATAATTTTACAGTAATTTGACAGTAACAAACTGTGAAACTGCTAATTTTACAGTAGTAAACTAAAATTAGTAGTTTCACAGTACATTTTACGGCTTGAAACTGAAACCTCGCTGACATTTTTATACTGCTGTTTTTACAGAAAATACGGCTAATTTTATGGTACTATTGCTAATTTTACAGGAATAAACTGTAAAACTTCTAGTTTTAGAGTAATAAACTGTAAAACTGCTAGTTTTAGAGTAATAAACTATAAAACTGTTAGTTTTGCAGTAATAAACTGTAAAACTGCTAGTTTTATAGTAATAATCTGTAAAACTGCTAGTTTTACAGTAATAAATTGTAAAACTGCTAGTTTTACAGTTAATAAACTGTAAAACTGCTAGTTTTATAGTAATAAACTGCAAAACTGCTAGTTTTAGAGTAATAAACTGTAACATTTCTAGTTTTACAGTAATAAACTGTAAAAACAGCTAAACTTTACAGTTTATTACTGTGCTTTTACAGTTTAAAACTGGAACCACTGCTGCCAGTATTATACTGTAAAAACAACAGCTTTTTTTTTTTTTTTTGCAGTGAGGCTCTGTCCATTTTGTATGAAACATTGTTTATCTAAATTCAATTGCATTACTTCACAATTGCAATGGAAGAGCACAAAACGAAAGGCATGGGCAGGTGGTAGACTGTTCTGTTCGCCCAACTGGTCAACTATGCAAATCATGGGAGTGGTCAGCTACCAAGATGACCCCATTACACGCTGCCCTTTTCAAATCTGGTTAATTTTTCCTTTCTTTTTCGGAAAAAGGTTATCTGAAAAATCAAACGAATCTAATCGTGAACTACGCTTTTTAACTTTCGCTTTCTGACACGGCAGAAAAACTGGTTGTAGAATGTGCAATCTGTTTTCAGTATGATTACGAATAGCTAAAATTGCTTTCTTGCTCATAGGGTGGTCCTTACAATATAGGCGGAAAATTAACTTTATGCTTTTATACGGTTTACCCCTTATTTCTTTTCTTTTTAGGTCAATAACTCACTAACAATTTTTTAAAATAAAATTTTGATAATAACAAAGGAATGAAAAATGAAATTAAAAAGCCAAATTCTTAAATTATTCAAATAACAGGTTTGATATCACTCTGCTTTCGATAATTACATTCCGAAAACAGTCATACAGCAAAAGACATAATCTTCCAAATTGTGCATTTTCCGGTGCTTGCATGACAGTTTATACTTCATGTAGTCGTCCTCTTTTATTTTTCTGTTTTAATTCATTTGTAATGCAAAAATAGTAAAAACAACCAATCGTCTCATTATTTTTAGTATTTCTTTGTCTTGACCCAGTGTGGCATTTTGAAGCAACTTCATTTTCAGGAACTTCGAACGAAGAACTCATTCTAAAACAGCATATAAGTTTGATTGGATGAAGTTTTGGAAGTGGCAGTAGCACATTTACCACGTAGCAAATGTCTCAATGGCGAGTGACCACCATGACATAAGGGCCTAGAAGGATGTTTACAAGGCACATCAAAAACATTTTTAGCATTTTTGGTCATTTCTGAGGGGCCCCCATAAATGTTTTGCTACGATCCCCAAACCAATAAATACTATAATAAGCTAAGTAAGTAGCCGGTTTACGGAGGGTGGCTGCCAAATCAGTAAACTTAAATTTCAAAGAAGCGCCAGATGGAACAAAAGTATCAACTTCCAAGTCATAAACTTACATGCGTTATAAATTAATTATTTTGATGGGTTGGGTTGATTTTAAAACACAAGAAGAATCGGAGCTAATTGTGACAGTTTTCTACCGCATAAGAACTGGAAATTTGATTGGTTGAAGTTTTTGCAAGTATCTGGCTAGTGGAATGGCGACGGCCAAATCAGTAAATTGAAATTTCAAAGACACGTCAGATGGAATAAAATTATAAACTTGCAAGTCATAAACTTAATTATTTTGATGGATTGGGTTTTTTTAATCTTTAAACACGGCAGTGTCGAAAACCGTTTAAGATTACTGACTCATTTATAGGGTCGTTCCATTTTACATATTGAAACGAGTCATTTTAATGGTAATGCATTTCATTAAAAACTCCCCGCCCAACGCGGCTAACAATCACCTCTTTTGAGAGAAAGGGAGTCGTAAAGATCATTTACCACTTCTCTCATTGTTATACTAAAGGAAACAAATCGTAACAGAAGAACATTTCAAATTCAATATTGAGCGGGGGTTAAACCTTTCCTCCTGAACACGAGGTTGATTGAAAGGAATGGGTTTACCCTTGTTTTTCAATTAGAGGCCTCCTTTGGTGCGGTTATTTAAGTGCTTGCCAGCAGAAAGAAAAAATTACATAATAAAACTTTTCTTTTCTGTTTTTTATTTCCGTCGATTCTCGTGACTTTTCGTGTCTCGTTAGAGGCTCGCACTTTCCTCTATTTCTTTCCTTTTCAACTTTTATTTTTGAATTAAAATGCAATATCGATCGGTTCTTGCAGTCTTCACCATTCCATATACTAGGGGAAAGTACCCCAAAACGGGATAGCTAACCTATTCTCCGCTTTATTTCTTATTGTATACAAGGTACATTTCAAAGTTAGACGTCATTTAAAAGTATACACCTTTTACATTACTAAAAATACCCTGGTCATATTTGTTCGATAATATTTATGTGAAAAATACTGGTTTCAAATAGTCTTATACGATCCAGTTTTGCCCGACCAAGGGTGGGTAAAACGGGATAGGAAATTGCATGTTATTATTTTGTGCTGATTTTACTTTTGATTTAGTTTTTAAACCAAAAATAGGCTACGTAATTGTAAAGTTGGAAAATTACATAACACAGAAATTGCATAAAAATGTGTCGTCTTCTTCGTCTGCTTTGGAATAAGCTTCGTGGGCCCATCCCTGGCAGCTCGAGCATTGTATCCAGCTTCCTTCTCCAGATTTCAATTCAAGATACAGAGCGTTGCAGAAAATACATGCTTCATCTTTTTCAGTTTCATCTTCTGAAGACGATGACGTCCAACCTTGACTAACTGATGATTTTTTTTTTCATGTTACGTCCATTTTCTTCCATTTTTGAAAATGATGTTTGTGGGTTTTTTTCAGGTTCAGAGCAACATTTAAAAATTTATATACCTGTTTTGCATCTCCACCTGGTTTTCTTCTACGCCTCATTTGTTTTGTTTTCAGAACATTCAAGAGACTTGTTTTGGCAACCCTTTTTTTATCAGCTTTTAAGTTCTTTCTCGTTCTTTTATTTTTCTTGTTCTTCTTCTTTCAACTCAAGTTTATATGGGCTTCTTGTTATAAATGATGTTTTCCATCTTCTCTTGTCGTGTTTATTTTGAGGTCTTGGTCCAATTACTCGTGGTGGAGGTAGAATTTCTTTGGGTGATATAGAAAATGGCAGTGAAGGGCGACAGTATAGTCCAAGTCCTTTGACTCTTGTTGAAGTGATCGGTTGGATAAGGCCTGCATTTGTGCTAGTGTTATCGTTGCACTAAGTGATTCATTCAATACTGTCTCTAGTGGTTGTGATGACAGCAAACTCTTAGATGCTATGACTGAATTTGAAGATTTTGTTGCAGATTTAATGGGTGTAAGGACGTCATGTTTTGAGCATCCAGCAATGGGGGATCTGTTGGAAGAGGGGAAGCGAAGAGATATTCAGGAAAAACATCTGGGGTTACATGAGAAAATGCCTGTTTTCGTGAACCCATTAACAGCAGTTTCGACAAGAGTTGCTCGTTAAAATGCTGCATTGAACATATTTCCTACTTCGTAGATAGTAATCCCTTTATCAGGATGGTTGAACATCCACTTGGGAGCTTCTAGCTCGCTTCGTGCTGCTTAAACACATTGAAAAAACATTAATGGAAATGGTCGGGTAAAACGGGACGCATCAAAATTGTATCCCGTTTTGGGCACCCTAAAAGTGTCCCGTTTTGCCCGACCATGATGCTTTTGACAACATAAAGGGCTCACCCCGGAATCGCCACTCACTAGCAAATTTAAGTACATGAAATTGTTGCTAATAGAGTTATGAACAATATACAGTTCTATCCGGAATTGTTCCGAATTACGGAGAACCACAATTCTAGTTGTTCTGCAATCGAAAGAAGTAAAAAGTAAGTAAAAATCTCAATTGAAAACTTTGAAAAAAAATTTCTTTGCGAAATACGTGGCTAGAATTGAGATATTAACTGAGTATGCTGTCATGGCAGTCGGGAACCAGTTTAGCCTGTCTCCTGCGAGATAGTACCACCAGTCAAGCTCCAACGCCCACTGTCCCGTTTTGCCCGCCTATCCCGTTTTGGGCAACTCTCCCCTACACTCTGCATTAATTAGTTGTATCATACACTGTCTTTCCTGTTCTAAATGTTGTAATCTGTATCTTTTTAATAACAGCTCTTATTTTTCGTTTCATTCGAGGAAAAAAAATAATACACGCAATTTAATATTGTTAAACGCAACAATGAAACGTGAATAAAATTGTGTGCTTTTAATTTTGCTAAAGAAAAAGAAATAAAAACATAAACTGTTGGCTGTAATTCAAGTAAAACTGGTTAAACCTACGCAAGGTTCGTTCTAATGAACTTATGCAACTGAAACTTAGTATACGGGCGATTCTCTGTAAACTGGTAATTGGCTGTCCGGACAGAGTATTTAAAAACAAATACATTGTAATAAAGTAATTATTGCTCTTAATACAAGTAAAGAATTAATACTTTGTGGCCCAATTGTATTTGGAGTGATAACAATTTAATTTTTTTTTCTAGAAATTATCTAAGCGCCAAAAACACAGTCCCCTGGCTGTTCCAATCCCATAGTCTAACTGTTAAAGGTAGTATTTCAAAAAACCTATTAACAATACATAAATTTGGCAATTAATATCTAAAAATAGGATAATGAAGCTATATTTTTCTTATGAAATAAGGTATAATTACGTACTTCTGAAACTCAAAATTGTCATGTAAATTCTGTCCGGAGTTTTTTCAAACAGCCCCCTGTAACAAATTCAAAGCTATAATACGAAAAATCCATAACTTTTGCAAATTCTTTTTGGCATGAAGTTTGAAGTAATCAGTGTGAATTTGCCGAAATCGCCGAGAACGGTGTTGAAACGATACTTTGCTTAGTTTGAGAGCCACACTTGTGATGAAAGTATGCATCAGGGTCGTTGCGAAAACATTCCTCTGGGAAGTGATTTTATTAATGTCAATTAATTTAATTATAAATATATTAGTTATTATGTCCACGATTTGTGCCTAAATTTATAGGTAGTCTCGTAACTAATTATGTTCCAATAGTTCTGCAGATATTACGCAACAAAGAGCAAAAACGCAGTCACCTAGCACAGTCCCCCGCCTAGTTATACTAGGCGGGGGACTTACCCCCTATCATGATTTATCAGAAAAACACAAACTTCAATTGGCTCTCTTTCGAACCAAAGTAATAGATTCATTTTCTGAGCAATAGTGTCATAATTATACGAACATTTCAAAAAGCCATGCCCGAACAGATTTCGTGCGAAAAATGACGAGTTTACAGAGAATCGCCCATACAAGTATGTACATGGTGAAGGGAAAATTTTCATTTAGATAATACTTTTAATACACAGAATATTTTTTGTGCCCAATATATTTTGTTGGTACATTATTATCTTTGTAAACCTGCTCATCTTGAACCAAGTAGTTTACTTTTGTAAAAGAACTGTGCGAATTTTCATTAAAGGATTTAGAAGGTAGTGTGATGAGTCAATGTCTGTTTTATTGGTTTAATTAAATAAATAAATAAACAAATAAAGTTGCAGGAAATAATAAACGAGAATGGTACAAAATATAGCACTTTTTGTTTAAAAAAACTTACAAGAAGTTTTTTTGCACAAAAAGTTTTTTTTTTTTTTTTTTTTTTTGCCTCCTTTTAGCTGGGAGCCTTTTTCCAACTAATGATGTTTAACGCATTAAGAGGTAATCAATGGCATATTTTTTTTCGTGAAATGTTGCCTCGGGTATAAAGGCAAATAGAAAGACTTCTCTTTTTTTTGGAGTTCACGCATAAAATCAAAATGAGTAAGTTATCTCAGAAAGATGACTTAGTAAAGTTTTTACTTGCAAGAATGTGCTGTGCCCTTTTCATGCTCTTCTAATATACAGGGTGTCCACTCCTATCGTGGACCAATAGCTAATTTCTTAACCGTTAGAGATAAGCATATAGTTCATTTAGGAAAAAATCTCTAAATTACGAAAGGAATTTTGGGTCTATTCAATGTTTTTCAAAAAATCAAATTTTGAAAGAGTTACGAAATTTAGATTTTTATACAGCCCCCCAGTCCTATCAATCATATTTAGTAAAGCATTCTTGACACTGTAACGTTTAAAACTAAAAAAAAAATCACTGTTCTATCACAAAAATTGACCGAGTTATGACGTTTTGAAAAATCAAGATTTTGCATTATTTCATGACGTCATCGACAGATAGCTGAAGGGACCGTATGCGAAATCCTTCAAAATCTTGATTTTTCAAAACGTCATAACTCGGTCAATTTTTGTCGTAGAAGAGTGATTTTTTTTTTAGTTTTAAACGTTACAGTGTCAAGAATGCTTTACTAAATATGATTGATAGGACTGGGGGGCTGTATAAAAATCTAAATTTCGTAACTCTTTCAAAATTTGATTTTTTGAAAAACATTGAATAGACCCAAAATTCCTTTCGTAATTTAGAGATTTTTTCCTAAATGAACTATATGCTTATCTCTAACGGTTAAGAAATTAGCTATTGGTCCACGATAGGAGTGGACACCCTGTATTTTTATGAGTACGTAAGCAGCTTAATTTGAATATTAGTTAGAGAGCTGTATTTTACTGGAAAAGATAGAAATTATAAAAATAATTCATTTTCATTAGGAGTGTGTACGTTAAAAGTTGCAGCAAAGTTTTACATTTATTCAATACTGAAGGAAAAGAGAGAAATTAAAAATAACTCGTCAATTTTTACAGAATAATTTTCAAGGAATTACTTGTGGGTTTTGAATGTATAGACATCGTTGTGGAAAGACTATATTGTGTTAAACCGTAGCGGATGAGCTATGTGCTATGTATCGTTTGGGGGTAAGCTGTGTGATGCGGTCTGGCTGGTACACTGTTAAAAATCCAGAAAGCTTTTGCGGTAAATGTTACTGTAAAATGTAGCGTTTACAGTACAGAAATTTTTTACAGCAAATTGTACCAATAAAAAAATTGCAATTGCAGCACCAATTGATCACCGCGTGGCTTATTGTGAGATGTTGATGACATCCTATTTCCGCTCTCCTGATGTGTCTCATCTGGTACCGTGGATGATAAAGTAGTGTGAAAAAATTGGGTTCTGGGTTCGATCCTTGCGTTCGTATCTCGTGCTTTTTAATTCTCGTTTTCTCTTCCGTAAAATTTTACAATTAAAAAATATTTTACGGTAAAAGTTACTGGCAACATGGATGCCAGTAACTTTTGTGCAATGAGTTACCGCCCGTAAGCCAGGGCTGAGGCAGAGCTGTAGCAAATGCACCCACAGCTCGATCATATAGCATCCTAAGACTGCAGTTTCGCCCTTATTATGGGCTCCTCAGTTAGGAATAGCCAATGATCGAGCCGGAGGCAAAAATCCTCTTATTGTAGCTAAGAAAATCCTCTTATTGTAGCTAACTGAGGAGCCCATAATAAGGGCGAAACTGCAGTCTTAAGATGCTATATGATCGAGCTGTGGATGCATTTGCTACAGTTCTGCCTCAGCCCTGGCTTACGGGCGGTAACTCATTGCACATTACCCAGCTTTAGCCTTCAAATTTCGAGTTGAGCCGCACCATAGTTTGCGGACGCTCGCTGGTAAGATAAATTCATTTTATCTACCAGTTTGTTGGCTATCTTAGCTACAATAAGAGGATTTTTGCCTCCGGCTCGATCATTGGCTATTCCTAACTGAGGAGCCCATAATAAGGGCAAAACTGCAGTCTTAGGATGCAATATGATCGAGCTGTGGGTGCATTTGCGCCAGTAACTTTTACCGTAAAATTTCAGGAAAGTTTTTAACAATGATAGTTAGACCAAAGACTTTTTGGTTAGACTAGTAATGCTGTATCGTAGTAGTGGATTCTTAATTAATATAGTATTAAATTAGGAAAACGGCAACTGGGTGAACTATGCAATCTTAAGCGCGTCAAGTTATCACACGTACAAAAATTTGTTTAACCCAGCTTCCTATTAAACAACAATTTTTAAAAGAGGTATCATGCATAGAAATTTCGTTCAACGCAAACTGCCAATTCAACGGCAACACCTACACTCCAGTCAACTTTGGTCAGAAAATATCCGTGTGCTATGCTATTTCTGGCAGGGAGTTGAATGAAAAGTTGAAGTGTCGGTGAACTGGGAGTTGATTTGAACTAGCTTTCCTACGCGGGATAGCCGCTTTAATCTTCAGGGGGTCAACTTCGGCCACAAAACAGCCGTGTACGCTGCTATTCCTGACAGATGATTGAATGAAAAGTTGAAGTTGCGGTTGAGTTGTGACTTGGCTTGAACGAATACTCCGATGTGGGATACCGCTTTAGAATCATACTTATTTCACTCGATAAGTCTTGATAAAAAAAAGAAAAAACATGTTATCAAGACACAAAAAAAATGATGTAGTCTGTTACAAACACTATATTGTAACATTTGGAAATAAATTGAAAAATTAA